>JAIFGZ020000303.1:0-128432 GCA_019925245.2 Oryza australiensis | reverse complement strand
GTAATGGAATCCGCTCAAAATGCTCCAGGATAAGGATCTGATACATGTTCCTGTGTCCTTTGGGTTGAGGCTGAATTGATCGCGCATGACGTCCGCAATCAAATCGGCCCAGGTCAGGTTGTCCTGTGTATCGGCTCATATGGACCATATGGTACGGGTACTTGATACTGGTACTGTTAGTGATATGCCCTAGAGGCAACATGGAGATGTTGGATATCACGTCAATGTTTATGTATAAATGAATAAAGTGTTATTCGGTTCCATGAAATAGACATCTTGTATTGATCAATAAGTACGTGACTTATTTATGAGACTCTATATGTATGAATCTATTTCTAAACGATCCTTGATCATATGTCATATTGTTGGAACAAATATGATTCTAAGATCGGCATGTTTATTGATTGATGATCATGTCTCATAGATCATGGGTATGGAGATACCAAATCAATAAACATGGACATATGTGTTGAAGAACACATTGTTGGATAGACCCACCATGAGACACTACGGGAATTAATGTGCCATTAGTTGGTCTCGGGTAGTGTTGGTACAAAGTCCTTAGACACGAGATCACCATGGATTCCAACATGTGTAGTAGCCTACTTTGGGACTACCAAACGCTATTCAAATGCTGGGTAGTTATAAAGGTAGTTTTCGGGTTTGCTATGAAACATGGAGTGGGATGTGAGTGATCAAGATGGAATTTGCCCCTCCTTTGGAGAGATATCTCTGGGGCCCCTCGAGGTAATGGATTATGGAAATGCATGGCCATGCTAAGTTGATTGAGGAGTCAATCAACGGACGGATAATCCAATACGGTTCGAGTGAATGGTTAAGCTATTGAAGGGATGGCACACATCTTGCCTATAGCTTAACGGTATCGTGAGGCAAAGGGATTTGTGTACACATTACAGGTTCGAGCCGATATTATTCTTGTATACTATGGTGTCAATATGTGCTGCTAGGCGCCGCGTGACGTGTCGGCTGAGTTAGACTCGAGCCGACGATCGGCTAAGTTAGACTATAGCCGAAACCGAGTATACACTGAACCTACGGGGTCGCACGCTTAAGGGGATAAGAACGGGCATTCGAGTTGGACTCGGATACGGCTCGATCGGATAGGGATCCGATCGGATAGGAGTCCTATGGGCTTACGACGTGTGGGCGGCCAACTCTATGAGATACGGATGAGATCCGATTCAAAATAGAGTCCTAATCGGCCACTAGTCCCGTCGGCCAACTCTATATAAAGGAGGGAGGGTGGAGAGTTGCGGCATGTCAATTGCATCGCGTGCAACGAAGTCGCCGAGATCAATCTCCACGGAAACCCTCCCGCTTTCGAGCCAAACCTAGACTTGCATCGCGTGCTAGCACACGGGTGTACGGCGTTCGTCCCCGGACGTGTGGATACCGGTAGAGGCGCTGCTACGTTGCGCGCTCTTGATCGGCTACGGTCGGGCGCATCGGAGCGAGGCGTGAGAACGCGGCGGACGACTCGAATCGGGCTGATTGGCGAATCGGCTGTCTCCGGGAATCGGCTGCATTCGGATCGGATTGCCACGATTGGCTATTCCATTGCACTCTACTCCAATCGGTAACGATCTATCGGCCCTTACTTGCAAGTGTTCTGGTTTGCGCGGTAGAATTTTTGTTTTCGGCTAGCGTAGCTTCCGCGTAACCCTTCGGTGGTATCGAGCTAATCTTGCTTAGTTCGGGTTTTAGATTGGATCGGAACAAGTTTTACGCACGGGTTGATTTGATCAATCGGTTTTACGGGATACGTTGAGGAGAGTTAATGGTAATTGCGTTCCTTGATAGTGTATCGGAACGGCGTATTGTGATTACGTCGAAGCAATTTCCATATAACTCGGTTTGAGTCGGCTTCGAGATAGCGTTCCTTGATAGTGTATCGGAACGGTATAATGTGATTATGTCGAAGCTATCTCGTAGTCCGATCTTGTTAGCTGCCTCGCGCTGCGCAAACCATCTCCCTTGATAGTGTATCGGGACGGCATAATATGATTATGCCGGCATGGTTTCCGTAAGCGATTTCATAGATTGGATCTATGAATTTCGTGTGGTGTTCCGGCGCCTGCCTGCCCGCGAGGGCGGCTTCCCCTCGACCCCCGCCGTGTGCGTACCCCTTATAGGTCGTCTCGATGCCGTAGCTCTGCGATAAGTAGAAAACGTTTCTACGCCTAACTTGTTTTTGCGAGAATGCTTTGAGATGGTATGGCCCTATTGTATGTATGAGATGTATGAGATGCATGTGATGCATGTAATATTCTTTCATATGTGCAATCCACGTAATATTCTTTCATACGTGCAATGCTTGTAATATTCTTTCACGACTGCGAGTCGATGTAATCTTCAATTAGAGCTTCTATAGTAGTAGCTTAGTTTGAAGAAATCAAGCATTCGGCACTCGAAAGAACGGTGATGAAGATGGAGATCCTGTACACCGGCATGGAGATGGAGATCACCATGTGAAGGGGGCCATACTATTTCATGATATTCTACTTGCTTTCATATGTGATATGTTTGTTTGATAGGATAGCATCCCTCACAAAATTAAGTAGTAATGATGCCCTTCCAAATGTTGCACCCATCACCGTTATGCTCGTCAATGGTGGAGTGCGCTTAAAGCGAGTGCTATTCTCTATCATAACACGAGGGGTATATGTCGGACATATACGGCGGGAGCATTTGGTTTACTTAACAAGGCTATCAAAACAGTTTTGGGCCTTGGGGCATAGGTTGGGGCCGGGGCATGGAGATGCCACACCAACAACAAGAGTCACATAGAGATGTGATTAGCAAGGAGTTGCTTACCGATGTTATTAATCTTCTAGCGTGATGCCAAAGCTCACTAGAAAATTAATTAACATGTGGATCTTGACCCAATACGTAACCTAGAGGGAAGGTGGAAAATACGTAATGGGAGTCTAATGTTAAATTGTTTAACAATGGACATAGCATAAACATTGTGCTAAACTTTGCTTTTACATTTGTAGAATAAATGGCGGCTAATACTACACCCAGTGCTTTTAATTTGCGATCTATTCTCGAAAAGGAAAAATTAAATGGAACAAACTTTATGGATTGGTATCGCAACTTGAGAATTGTTCTCAAGCAAGAGCGTAAGGAGTACGTTCTTGAAGTACCCTATCTGAGGATTTGCCAAATAATGCCACTTTGCAACGCACGGAGAGCTTACGAGAAGCACACTAATGATGCCCTAGACATAAGCTGTCTCATGCTTGCTACAATGTCCCCGAGCTTGAAGCAATATGAGAGCAGTGATGCTCACACTATTATTCGGGGACTGCGTGGCATGTTTGAGAACCAAGCTCGGGCCGAGAGGTTCAACACCTCGAAGTCCTTGTTTGCGTGCGAGCTTGTTGAGGGGAATCCCGTCGAGTCCGCATGTGATAAAAATGATTGGCTACATTGAGAGTCGGAAAAACTAGGTTTTCCCCTTAGCCAAGAGTTGGCTGCGATGTGATTCTCCGGTCGCTCCCTCAGAGCTTCGAGCCATTCATATTGAATTATCACATGAACAATATGGATAGGACCTTGGCTGAATTGCATGGGATGCTAAAGACAGTGAGGAGAGTATCCAGAAAAACGGTCATCATGTGATGATGATGCGAAGGCAAAGCGCAAACCACTGTCAAGAAACTTTGTACCAAGAGGAAGTTAACTCCCGATGAGATCGCGAGTGCCTCTAATGCAAAGAAGGGCAAGAAGGGGTCGGCGGCATTAGATGTCGTTTGCTTCTATTGCAAGGAGACAGGCCATTGGAAGAGGAACTGCAAGAAGTACATGGAGGATCTCAAAAAGAAGCAAAGTACGACTTACGCTTCGGGTATTAATGTTATAGACATTAATCTTGCTACTTCACCTACGACTCTTGGGTATTTGATACCGGATCGGTAGCTCATATTTGCAAATCGTTGCGGGAATGAGAAGAAGTAGAGGATTGAGAAGGGGCGAGGTGAACTGCGCGTCGGCAATGGAGCAAGCGTTGCTACGGTTCTTGTCGGCACGATACCACTTCATCTACCTTCAGGATTAGTTTTGGAATTGAATAATTGTTATTGTGTTCCAACACTATGTCAAAACGTTATTTCCGCTTCATGTTTGCAAGCGGAAGGATATGATTTTAGATCAATGGACAATGGTTGTTCAATATATCTTAGAGATATGTTCTATTTTCATGCTCCATTGGTGAATGGATTGTACGTTTTGAATCTTGAAGTGTCTCCCATCTATAACATTAATACGAAAGGCAACTCTCTAATGATACAAACCCCACGTTTATCCGGCATTGTCGCTTAGGCCATATAAATAAGAAACGCATGGAGAAGCTCCATAAGGATGGATTGCTTCACTCTTTTGATTTTGAATCATTTGAGACATGTGAGTCTTGTTTACTTGGTAAGATGACAAAGGCACCTTTCACGGGACACAGTGAAAGAGCAAGTGACTTGTTGGCACTCATACATACGATGTATGTGGACCAATGAGCTCAACGGCCGAGGTGGTTATCGGTACTTCATTACCTTTACGATGACTTTAGTAGATATGGTTATATCTACTTAATGAGGCATAAGTCCGAATCCTTTGAAAAGTTCAAAGAATTCCAGAATGAAGTACGAGAATCATTTAGGAAAACAATCAAGTTTCTACGATCGGATCGTGGAGGGAATACTTGAGCCAAGAGTTTGGTAATCATCGAAAGATTGTGGAATTGTTCCACGAGTTGACTCCGCCAGAACTCCACAATGGAACGGAGTGTCCGAACGGAGAAATCGCACCTTGTTGGACATGGTGCGGTCGATGATGAGCCAAAGTGATCTTCCGTTATCCTTCGGGGATATGCTCTTGAAACAGCTGCGCTCACACTAAATAGAGTTCCATCTAAGTCGGTTGAAAAGACACCATATGAGATATGGACAGGGCAACCCCCTAGTTTGTCTTTTCTCAAAATTTGGGGATGTGAGGCTTATGTAAAACGTTTACAATCGACAAGCTCACACCCAAATCGACAAGTGCTTCTTTGTGGGATATCCTAAGGAAACTAAGGGATATTACTTTTATAATCGGGAACAAGGCAAAGTGTTTGTCGCCCGACATGGTGTCTTCTTGGAGAAAGAGTTTCTTTCAAGAAGGGTTAGTGGGAGCAGGGTGCATCTTGAAGAAGTTCAAGAAACACCGAAAACGTTTCAGCGACCACGGAACCACAACAGAGGAACAAAGTGTTGCGCCACCGTTGTAGATACACCAGCCCACGGAGGTCGAAAGATCACGTCGTGCGCCGACAGTACACAGTGCGGAACAACGTGACATATTGTTGTTGGACAACGATGAACCTAAGACCTATGAGGAAGCGATGGTGGGACCCGATTCCAACAAGTGGCTTGGAGCCATGAAATCCGAAATAGAATCCATGTACGACAATCAAGTTTGGAACTTGGTTGATCCACTGATGGTGTCAAAACCATTTAGTGTAAATGGGTTTTTAAGAAAAGGCCGATATGGATGGAAATGTTCACATCTATAAGGCGCGATTGGTGGCGAAAGGTTTTAAACAGATTCAAGGAGTTGATTATGATGAAACCTTCTCGCCCGTCGCAATGCTTAAATCTATTCGGATTATCCTAGCGATTGCTGCATATTTCGATTATGAGATATGGCGAGATGGATGTCAAAACGGCTTTCCTAAATGGAAACCTAAGCGAGGATGTATACATGATACAACCTCGGGTTTTGTCGATCCGAGATCGCTGGAAAGATATGCAAGCTACGAGAAATCCATTTATGGATTGAAGCAAGCATCTCGGAGTTGGAATATTCGTTTTGATGAAGTAATCAAAGGGTTTGGTTTCATCAAAAACGAAGAAGAGGCTGTGTTTACAAAAGGTCGAGTGGGAGCGCAATTGTATTTCTAATCTTATATGTGGATGACATATTACTGATTGGAAATGATATCCCTATGCTTGAATCCGTCAAGTCTTCATTGAAAAATAGTTTTCCATGAAAGACTTAGGGGGCAGACATATATATTAGGCATTCGGATCTATAGAGATAGATCCAAGAGGCTAATTGGATTAAGCCAAAGTACATACATTGACAAGGTGTTGAAAAGGTTCAACATGCATGATTCCAAGAAAGGTTTCTTGCCCATGTCACATGGCATTAATCTTAGCAAGAATCGGTGTCCTCGGACACATGATGAGCGGAATAAGATGGGTATGGTTCCGTATGCTTCGGCAATTGGATCCATCATGTATGCCATGCTTTGTACACGCCCGATGTCTCGTACGCTTTGAGTGCTACGAGCGAGATACGATCGAGATCCAGGTGAAGGTCACTGGACTACGTAAAGAATATCCTTAAGTACTTGAGAAGAACTAAGGATATGTTCCTAGTCTATGGAGGTGAAGAAGAGCTCGTTGTAAGTGGTTACACCGATGCTAGCTTCCAACAGGACAAGGATAATTATAGATCGCAATGGGTTCGTGTTCCACGAACGGAGCGCATCAGTGGAAGAGTTCCAAGCGGGATACGTTGCTGATTCTACAACGGAGGCCGAGTACATTGCTGCTTCGAAGCTGCAAAGGAGGCTGTTTGGATCAAGAAATTCGTTTCGAGCTTGGTGTGATGACTAGTACGACTGGTCCAATGTCTCTCTATTGTGACAATAGTGGAGCCATTGCGCAAGCCAAGGAGCCGAGGTCACATCGAAGTCCAAACACATACTTCGGCGATATCATCTCATCCGCGAGATTGTGGACGAGAGGTGATGTCAAGATATGCAAAGTGCACACGGATCTCAACATAGCCGATCCGTGACAAAACCTCTCCTCGCCGAAGCATGAGGCGCACACAAGAGCAATGGGTATTAGATACTTACATGATTGACTCTAGTGCAAGTGGGAGATTGTTAGTGATACGCCCTAGAGGCAACATGGAGATGTTGGATATCACGTCAATGTTTATGTATAAATGAATAAAGTGTTATTCAGTTCCATGAAATAGACATCTTGTATTGATCAATAAGTACGTGACTTATTTATGAGACTCTATATGTATGAATCTATTTCTAAACGATCCCGATCATATGTCATATTGTTGGAACAAATATGATTCTAAGATCGGCATGTTTATTGATTGATGATCATGTCTCATAGATCATGGGTATGGAGATACCAAATCAATAAACATGGACATATGTGTTGAAGAACACATTGTTGGATAGACCCACCATGAGACACTACGGGAATTAATGTGCCATTAGTTGGTCTCGGGTAGTGTTGGTACAAAGTCCTTAGACCTGAGATCACCATGGATTCCAACATGTGTAGTAGCGTACTTTGGGACTACCAAACGCTATTCCGTAATGCGTAGTTATAAAGGTAGTTTTCGGGTTTGCTATGAAACATGGAGTGGGATGTGAGTGATCAAGATGGAATTTGCCCCTCCTTTGGAGAGATATCTCTGGGCCCCTCGAGGTAATGGATTATGGAAATGCATGGCCATGCTAAGTTGATTGAGGAGTCAATCAACGGACGGATAATCCAATACGGTTCGAGTGAATGGTTAAGCTATTGAAGGGATGGCACACATCTTGCCTATAGCTTAACCGGTATCGTGAGGCAAAGGGATTTGTGTACACATTACAGGTTCGAGCCGATATTATTCTTGTATACTATGGTGTCAATATGTGCTGCTAGGCGCCGCGTTGACAGTCGGCTGAGTTAGACTCGAGCCGACGATCGGCTAAGTTAGACTATAGCCGAAACCGAGTATACCTGAACCTACGGGGTCGCACGCTTAAGGGGATAAGAACAGGCATTCGAGTTGGACTCGGATACGGCTCGATCGGATAGGGATCCGATCGGATAGAGTCCTATGGGCTTACGACGTGTGGGCGACCAACTCTATGAGATACGGATGAGATCCGATTCAAAATAGAGTCCTAATCGGCCACTAGTCCCGTCGGCCAACTCTATATAAAGGAGGAGGGGTGGAGAGTTGCGGCATGTCAATTGCATCGCGTGCAACGAAGTCGCCGAGATCAATCTCCACGGAAACCCTCCCCACTTTCGAGCCAAACCCTAGACTTGCATCGCGTGCTAGCACACGGGTGTACGGCGTTCGTCCCCGGACGTGTGGATACCGGTAGAGGCGCTGCTACGTTGCGCGCTCTTGATCGATGCGGTCGGGCGCATCGGAGCGAGGCGTGAGAACGCGGCCGGACGACTCGAATCGGCTGATTGGCGAATCGGTGTCTCCGGAATCGGCTACGTTCCGGATCGGATTGCCCCGATTGGCTATTCCGCGCACTCTACTCCAATCGGTAACGATCTATCGGCCCTTACTTGCAAGTGTTCCTGGTTTGCGCGGTAGAATTTTTGTTTTCGGCTAGCGTAGCTTCCGCGTAACCCTTCAGGTACTGGAACGGGTGATCGGCGGGAGGTGGCCGATTTGCCGGTGGGCCCAGAAGATCTGCCGCCACCGGCGTTGTACGTCTATCCAGGCCGATCCGGGCAACAGCTCTAATGTCGATTGTCGTCGAATATGTTGGCGATCTGACCCTAGGGCAGCGGTTGTTGTCGGTTTCGCATGGTGATCACTGGCCTTGCAGCCGATCCGGTTGGATTCGGGCCGGCCGAGGACCCTTCCCGCGGCCCCGGTTGTGCCGGTGGTGGAATCGCCGATTCTGGTGGCCAATGTCCCGTAACTGTGAAACCGCCGTCCGTGAAATAAGTCGGCCCCCGCTACAGTTGGTCGGCTATCTTGGCGTCGACCACAGTGGCAATCATATTGTTAAGGGTGTTGAAAAGAATGCCACTCTGGTTGACCAACGCATGGTGGACGGCCGAATCGATTCGGTCTTGTAAAGTATGTAGGCCCGAATCGTCTTGTTCTTGAATCGGCTCCTCCGCCTTCTGTTTGCCCTTTGATCCACTGGAGGACGACGCCTTGATTTCGTCCATGCTGAACTTGTACTTTTGATGCATGGCCCGGACCTTGTCTGGGTGAACGACTGTAGGTAGTTGGCCTGGAGCTCTTCTACCATCTTTTTCTAGTCGGCTTGTTGTTAAGCCGACAATTGTTCCATCTTCACAGGCACGAATAGTCTTACATTAAAAAGCATTACAATAATAGGCCCGAAGGCAATATCCAATACATATAGGACTTACTGGTCCGGATACAACCAAAAGCAGAATTTAGATAAGATAGCAGTCAGAAGGCAGGCAACGACTAGGGACTAAGACCTAGTAGACGCCTTCTCCTTCTTCGCCCATCTGGCAGTAAGCATAGGGGTCCTCCAGTTCTTCGTTTCCGCCATCTGAAGGTTTGTGCGTATAGCAAGGGTGAGTACCCAACGTACTCAGCAAACCAACACGGAATGATGCACATGATAGGGTCATTCAAAGGATGGTTATGGTTTATTTGCACAAAGCCAATTTTCACAAATCATTTCACAAACCTAACATCTAGCCAGGTCAAGTTTTACTTCCATAGTGTATTAAGTCAGCGACGGTTCTGTCTACCATCTATCGTGATTCCAAGGATGGCTTCCCGCCTTCGGTTCGTCATAGTTTTCTGGGGAGTCCACCCCTTCTCGTAGTTTGAGAAGTTGAGATCACCAACACACAAAATCATTATGCATACCAACCCATCATTTTAAAATTTATGAGTCTAGCCACGGGAGAAACTTGTCACGTCTCTCATTAACCGTGAGCACGGCAATTCGAATAGTTTAATTTACTCACACTGCAGTGGATGTACACTTTACCCATACTCCGCAACTGCTCATTGAATGAGCTTTCATCCCTTCATATGGGATGGTCACGACAAAGCCTTTCGACAACTTCGCTTTGGCAGTACCCGCTCTATGAATTTAAATCCTCTTGCACTCTAGCCGTCCTTTCCTAGCAGTGAGGAGTTCTGGCGCTCTCGGGGTAAGGGAAAACTCACAAAATTCTCATTCATTACTCAACACTTAGGCCGCAGCCTTATCTCGATAACCAGAACCACCTCTTCACTCAAGAACCACTATGCAGGGATACTGCCTCCGCTCGGCTATCTACTCCGCTAGGTCTATACCCATTCGAGAAGTATGGTCGTACTGGCTTGTTCCAGGTTATAAGTATCTTGGCTCGGTCCTTAATTGACCAAGGACGGTTCTTGCCTTTACCGGAATCCACCCAAATCCATCCATCCGCCCCAGTCTAAAAACATTGGTTTTGTACTTTCATTTTTCCATCAAAACTATTTTCATCATGATCAAGGCATTGTGGCGCTCATGTCTCCACATGCCGTATTTCAACTACCTTCCCAAAGATAGTTGCCCAAGCATGAAGCTTCTTTGTAAAATCATGAGTATGCACGAATCTAAAATAAGCTTGGCTAAGCATTTTACTGAAGATATCCTCCGGTTATATCACATCGAGGATTACAAAGATTATATCTAAGGGTAATCAATTTCAAGGCATGGTATATCAAACATAGGTATTCATTTGTGTATAGCATGCATGTTTGAAGTTTAAATCAATTTCATTCCGCAAAATAGGTTCAATATGTAAAAAGGGGAGTGTTGACTTGCCTTGCTCGCACGCTTGTTGGACGGGGTCTTCACCGTAGTCAGTGTCTGCTTCCTCGGTTGCTATCCGTACGTGCGAAAGATCAATTAAATTCGATCAGAATTCAATAAAAATACCAAGAGATCGAAAAAATCATAAAAACGACTCAAAATATTTAGCCTAAAATTATAATCTTGTTTGGGCGAGAGTTTTGGGATGAAATCCGATTTAAAAGCGAGTTTGGGATTTTAGGGTTTTCGCAAAATATCACACTAATTGATTTAGATGATAACTTAAAAAGGCGTTGATCAAAAAGAATTGATATTCGAAGTTTTGGAGGTCCGAATACCAAAGAATATATTTTTAATAGCGCAAAGAAAATAGACAAACTCCGAGTAAAAACGACGCGACAACGAAATCTCTGAAAGTCCTATTTTTGAATTCCGAATTTGCACAGAAAGTACACGAGAAAACAATATATTTTTACCCAAATATTTTCCAAATATTTTTCCTAATTTTCCAGATTTTTCCAAATTTTCCCCATTTTTCTTTTCCTTTTCTTTCTTTTTTTCTTTCCCTTTTCCTTTTCCTTTTTCTGTTCTCTCTTTTTTTCCTTCCTTCCCCTTCCTCTGTTTTGCTCGCTCTCTCTCTCTCTGTTTTGGCCGACGGTCGACGCAAGGCGCAAGGCGGCGGCCGGAGCTTACCGGCGGCGACGGCGACGGCGAGGATGCGGCGTAACTCCGGCGCACGATGACGATGGCGGCGGTTCAGGCGCATGGTGCACGACGGCGGCGGCTGGCGCACGGCGCGATGGCTTGGGGCGGGGGAGAAACCTGAGTGAGAGGGAAAAGAGAGGGAAAGAGGGGCGGCGAGGGGGAAGAACGAAGAGGGCACGCCTTTTATAGACTCGGGCAGAGGAGGGAGAGAAGAAGGGGGTCCAAAGGCGGCGCGTGGGTGGCGCGGCACGCGGCGAGCCGCAGACGGCGCCACGGCGGGCGCGACACGGCGACGCAGCACGGCGGTGACGGCGTGGCTGGCACGGCGGGCGCGACGGGCGGACGCAGCAGCGGCGCGCCGGGCCGGTACGGCGTGGGCGTGGCACGGCGCGGAAGGACGGCGGCTCCGGCACGGGCGGTGGCATGGCACGCGCGGGGCGGCGGGGTCCGAGCGCGGCGGCGCGGCGCACGGCCTGGGCGCGGCGAAGCGCGTGGCGTGCGCTGCAATGGTCCGGCGCGGGTGGCTGCGGCGCGCGCGAGGGTGGGGCTGGGCACGCGGGCGCGCGTAGCGGGGCGCGTGTCGCGCGGGGCAGGCGCGCGGTACGGCGGTACGACGCCGAGCACGTGGCGCACAATGAATAGTGCCATTTCCTAATTTTCCGATTTAATTTCCTAATTTCCCATTTCTTTTTCCTTTCACCTCTAAAATTTAAAATAAAATATCGTGCACCCAAAATTTAGTTGTAAATTATGTTTTCAACCTTTTCACCCACTTTTATTATTTTAAAAATATATTTTACATTTTAAATTTAATTATTTTTCCTAAATTCCGAAATATGCGATTTTGATTCGAAATAATTTCTAGACTTCATATATATCCTTTAAAATATTTTATCACTCATTTTTCTCGCCAATTAATATTACCTAATCACCAAAATAATGTTTTGATCCCAAATATATATTTTTATAAATCCACAACCCTTTCCTATTTTATATTAAAATTTCCAACCCTAAACTTTGAAATTTTTCTCCTTATTGGAATTTCAAATCATTTGGTTTTTCTCAAACATGGAGATGAATCGCTCACATATAGATTTTATGCAACAAAGCTGGCAAATAAGAAGCAATAAACATGATGAGAAGCAATGAGCCAAAAGTTTTTGTAAGTTTTGATTTTTAAATCCTGATTTTAAATTCTCCGATTTCCAGGGTGTAACAAACCTAACCCCCTAACAATAAATCTCGTCCCGAGATTTCTTACCGTTTTGGAATAGGTTCGGGTACTCGGTCTTCAAAAAGTCCTCTTTTTCCCAAGTGGCTTCGTCTTCGGTGTGGTTGCTCCATTGCACCTTGTACATTCGCCACGTCTTGGTCCTAGTCTTTTCTCGGCTCCGTCCAAAATCTTCACGGGGTGTTCGGGGTATGTTAGGTCTTCGCTGATAAGGACGTCTTTCAAGGGAATTTGCTCTTTCGATACTCGCAAGCATTTCTTCAGTTGTGATACGTGAAAGACAGGGTGTACATCGGAAAGATTTTTCGGTAGATCCAGTTGATAGGCCACTTCGCCTCTTCTGGCGCTTATCGGGAAAGGTCCAACATATCTTGGCGCCAGTTTTCCTTTGACCTTGAACCCCTTGGTTCCTCTTAGCAGTGAAACTTTTAGGTAACAAGGTCGCCTATTTGAATTCCAACTCTCTTCGGCGAGTGTCCGCATAGCTATTTTGCCGGGACTGGGCTACCTTAAGCCGATCTCTTATCAGACGAACTTTCTCTTCGACTTCCCTAATGATTTCTGGTCCAAATTCGGCTCACTCACCGGTCTCCGACCACATCAACAGAGTTCGGCATCTTCGTCCAAACAAAGCCTCATTCGACAACATCTTCAGACTAGCCTGGTAGCTGTTGTTATAGGAGAACTCTGCATAGGGCAGGCATTTCTCCCAATCCTTAGTAAAATCCATTGCACAGGCTCTTAGCATGTCCTTAATGTAGGGTTACGCGGAAGCTACGCTAGCCGAAAACAAAAACTTTTAACCGCGCAAACCAGGAACACTTGCAAGTAAGGGCCGATAGATCGTTACCGATTGGAGTAGAGTGCAGCGGAATAGCCAATCAGGGCAATCCGATCCGGAACAGTGTAGCCGATTCCCGGAGACAGCCGATACGCCAATCAGCCGATTCGAGTCGTCCCGCGCGTTCACGCCTCGCTCCGATGCGCCCGACCGCGATTTCACCACAGCCGATCAAGAGCGCGCAACGTAGCAGCGCTCTACCGGTATCCACACGTCCGGGGACAGAACGCCGTACACCCGTGTGCTAGCACGCAATGCAAGGCTAGGGTTTGGCTCGAAAGTGGGGAGGGTTTCCGTGGAGATTGATCTCGGCGACTTCTGTTGCACGCGATGCAATTGACGTATCGTAGCTCTCCACCCCTCCCTCCTTTATATAGAGTTGGCTGACTGGGACTAGTGGCCGATTAGGACTCTATTTTGAATCGGATCTCATCCGTATCTCATAGAGTTGGCTGCCCCACACGTCGTAAGCCCATAGGACTCTATCCGATCGGATCCCTATCCGATCGAGCCGTATCCGAGTCCAACTCAAATATCTATTCTATCCCCTTAAGCGTGCGACCCTGTAGGTTCAGGTATACTCGGTTTCGGCTATAGTCTAACTTAGCCGATCGTCGGCTCGAGTCTAACTCAGCCGACCTGTCAATAGCGGCGCCTAGCAGCACATATTGACACCATAGTATACAAGAATAATATCGGCTCTGAACCTGTAATGTGTACACAAATCCCTTTGCCTCACGATACCGCTTAAGCTATAGGCAAGATGTGTGCCATCCCTTAAATAGCTTAACCATTCACTCGAACCGTATTGGATTATCCGTCGTTGATTGACTCCTCAATCAACTTAGCATGGCCATGCATTTCCATAATCCATTACCTCGAGGGCCCAGATATCTCTCCAAAGGAGGGGCAAATTCCATCTTGATCACTCACATCCCACTCCATGTTTCATAGCAAACCCGAAAACTACCTTTATAACTACCCCATTACGGAATAACGTTTGGTAGTCCCAAAGTAGGCTACTACACATGTTGGAATCCATGGTGATCTCAGGTCTAAGGACTTTGTACCAACACTACCGAGACCAACTAATGGCACATTAATTCCTGTAGTGTCTCATGGTGGGTCTATCCAACAATGTGTTCTCTAACACATATGTCCATGTTTATTGATTTGGTATCTCCATACCCATGATATATGAGACATGATCATCAATCAATAAACATGCCGATCTTAGAATCATATTTGTTCCAACAATATGACATATGATCGGGATCGTTTAGAAATAGATTCATACATATCGAGTCTCATAAATAAGTCACGTACTTATTGATCAATACAAGATGTCTATTTCATGGAACTGAATAACACTTTATTCATAAATACATAAACATTGACGTGATATCCAACATCTCCATGTTGCCTCTAGGGCATATCACTAACAATCTCCCACTTGCACTAGAGTCAATCATGTAAGTATCTAATACCCATTGCTCTTGTGTGCGCCTCATGCTTCGGTTGAGGGAGAGGTTTTGTCAGCGGATCGGCTATGTTGAGATCCGTGTGCACTTTGCATATCTTGACATCACCTCTGTCCACTATCTCGCGGATGAGATGATATCGCCGAAGTATGTGTTTGGACTTCTGATGTGACCTCGGCTCCTTGGCTTGCGCAATGGCTCCACTATTGTCACAATAGAGAGACATTGGACCGTCGTACTAGTCATCACATCAAGCTCGAAACGAATTTCTTGATCCAAACAGCCTCCTTTGCAGCTTCCGAAGCAGCAATGTACTCGGCCTCCGTTGTAGAATCGCAATAGTATCCCGCTTGGAACTCTTCCACCGATCGCGCCTCCGTTCGGGCGAACACGAACCCGTTGCGATCTATAATCATCCTTGTCCGTTTGGAAGCTAGCATCGGTGTAACCACTTACAACGAGCTCTTCTTCACCTCCATAGACTAGGAACATATCCTTAGTTCTTCTCAAGTACTTAAGGATATTCTTTACAGACATCCGTGACCTTCACTGGATCGACGTGGTATCGCTCGTAGCACTCAAAGCGTACGAGACATCCAGGCGTGTACAAAGCATGGCATACATGATGGATCCAATTGCCGAAGCATATGGAACCATACCCATCTTATTCCGCTCATCATGTGTCCGAGGACACGATTCTTGCTAAGATTGATGCCATGTGACATAGGCAAGAAATCTTTCTTGGAATCATGCATGTTGAACCTTTTCAACACCTTGTCAATGTATGTACTTTGGCTTAATCCAATTAGCCTCTTGGATCTATCTCTATAGATCCGAATGCTAATATATATGCTGCCTCCCCTAAGTCTTTCATGGAAAAACTATTTTTCAATGAAGACTTGACGGATTCAAGCATAGGGATATCATTTCCAATCGTAATATGTCATCCACATATAAGATTAGAAATACAATTGCGCTCCCACGACCTTTTTGTAAACACAGGCCTCTTCTTCATTTTTGATGAAACCAAACCCTTTGATTACTTCATCAAAACGAATATTCCAACTCCGAGATGCTTGCTTCAATCCATAAATGGATTTCGTAGCTTGCATATCTTTCCGAGCGATTCTGGATCGACAAAACCCCGAGGTTGTATCATGTATACATCCTCGCTTAGGTTTCCATTTAGGAAAGCCGTTTTGACATCCATCCGCCATATCTCATAATCGAAATATGCAGCAATCGCTAGGATAATCCGAATAGATTTAAGCATTGCAACGGCGAGAAGGTTTCATCATAATCAACTCCTTGAATCTGTTTAAAACCTTTCGCCACCAATCGCGCCTTATGGATGTGAACATTTCCATCCATATCGGCCTTTTCTTAAAAACCCATTTACACTCAATGGTTTTGACACCATCAGTGGATCAACCAAGTTCCAAACTTGATTGTCGTACATGGATTCTATTTCGGATTTCATGGCTCCAAGCCACTTGTTGGAATCGGGTCCCACCATCGCTTCCTCATAGGTCTTAGGTTCATCGTTGTCCAACAACAATATATCACATTGTTCCGCACTTTGTGTACTGTCGGGTGCACGACATGATCTTTCGGACCTCCGTGGGGTGGTGTATCTACAACCGGTGGCGCAACACTTTGCACCTCCTTGTGGTTACGTGGTCGCGAAACATTTTCTCGGTGTTTCTCTAACTTCTTCAAGATGCTCCCTGCTCCCACTAACCCTTCTTGAAAGAAACTCTTTCTCCAAGAAGACACCGTGTCGGGCGACAAACACTTTGTCTTGTTCCCGATTATAAAAGTAATATCCCTTAGTTTCCTTAGGATATCCCACAAAGAAGCACTTGTCGATTTGGGTGTGAGCTTGTCGATCGTAAACGTTTTACATAAGCTTCGCATCCCCAAATTTTGAGAAAAGACAAACTAGGGGTTGCCCGTCCATATCTCATATGGTGTCTTTTCAACCGACTTAGATGGAACTCTATTTAGTGTGAGCGCATTGTTTCAAGAGCATATCCCCAGAAAGATAACGGAAGATCACTTTGGCTCATCATCGACCGCACCATGTCCAACAAGGTGCGATTTCTCCGTTCGGACACTCCGTTCCATTGCGGAGTTCCCGGCGGAGTCAACGTGGAACAATTCCACAATCTTTCGATGATTACCAAACTCTTGGCTCAAGTATTCCCTCCACGATCCGATCGTAGAAACTTGATTGTTTTCCCTAAATGATTCTGTACTTCATTCTGGAATTCTTTGAACTTTTCAAAGGATTTGGACTTATGCCTCATTAAGTAGATATAACCATATCTACTAAAGTCATCGGTAAAGGTAATGAAGCTCATTGGTCCACATACATCGTATGTACGAGTGCCAACAAGTCACTTGCTCTTTCACTGTGTCCCGTGAAAGGTGCCTTTGTCATCTTACCAAGTAAACAAGACTCACATGTCTCAAATGATTCAAAAACAAAAGAGTGAAGCAATCCATCCTTATGGAGCTTCTCCATGCGTTTCTTATTTATATGGCCTAAGCGACAATGCCAGATAAACGTGGGGTTTATATCATTAGAGAGTTGCCTTTCGTATTAATGTTATAGATGGGAGACGCTTCAAGATTCAAAACGTATAATCCATTCACCAATGGAGCATGAAAATAGAACATATCTCTAAGATATGTTGAACAACCATTGTCCATTGATCTAAAATCATATCCTTCCGCTTGCAAACATGAAGCGGAAATAACGTTTGACATAGTGTTGGAACACAAT
Source organism: Oryza australiensis (assembly GCA_019925245.2). NCBI lineage: Eukaryota > Viridiplantae > Streptophyta > Magnoliopsida > Poales > Poaceae > Oryza > Oryza australiensis. The sequence goes on along the minus strand of JAIFGZ020000303.1, from coordinate 110,774 downwards.
AACAATTATTCAATTCCAAAACTAATCCCGAAGGTAGATGAAGTGGTACTATGCCGACGGCATCGTAGCAACGCTTGCTCCATTGCCGACGCGCGGTTCACCTCGCCCCTTCTCAATCCTCTACTTCTTCTCATTCCCGCAACGATTTGCAAATATGAGCTACCGATCCGGTATCAAATACCCAAGAGTCGGTAGGTGAAGTAGCAAGATTAATGTCTATAACATTAATACCGGCGAAGTCGTACTTTGCTTCTTCTTGAGATCCTCCATGTACTTCTTGCGGTTCCTTTTCCGGGGCTGTCTCCTTGCGGTAGAAGCAAACGGCATCGATGCCGCCGACCCCTTCTTGCCCTTCTTTGCATTGGAGGCACTCGCGATCTCATCGGGAGTTAACTTCCTCTTGGTGCAAAGTTTCTTGACGGTGGTTTGCGCTTTGCCTTCGCATCATCATCACATGATGACCATTTTTCTGGATACTCTCCTCAGCTGTCTTTAGCATCCCATGCAATTCAGCCAAGGTTCTATCCATATTGTTCATGTGATAGTTTAATATGAATGGCTCGAAGCTCGGAGGGAGCGGCGGAGAATCACATCGGTAGCCAACTCTTGGCTAAGGGGAAAACCTAGTTTTTCCGGACTCTCGATATAGCCAATCATCTTTATCACATGCGGACGACGGGATTCCCTCAACAAGCTCGCACGCAAACAAGGACTTTGAGGTGTTGAACCTCTCGGCCCGAGCTTGGTTCTCAAACATGCCACGCAGTCCCCGAATAATAGTGTGAGCATCGCTGCTCTCATATTGCTTCTGAAGCTCAGGGGACATTGTAGCAAGCATGAGACAGCTTATATCTAGGGCATCATTAGTGTGCTTCTCATAAGCCCTCCGTGCAGTTGCAGTGGCGTTATTAGGCAAATCGTCAGGATAGGGTACTTCAAGAACGTACTCCTTACGCTCTTGCTTGAGAACAATTCTCAAGTTGTGATACCAATCCATAAAGTTTGTTCCATTTAATTTTTCCTTTTCGAGAATAGATCACAAATTAAAGGTACTGGGTGTAGTATTAGCCGCCATTTATTCTACAACAGAAAAAGCAAAGTTTAGCACAATGTTTATGCTATGTCTTTTGTTAAACAATTTAACATTAGACTCCCATTACGTATTTTCCACCTTCCCTCTAGGTTACGTATTGGGTCAAGATCCACATGTTAATTAATTTTCTAGTGAGCTTTGGCATCACTGCTAGAAAATTAGTAACATCGGTAAGCAACACCTTGCTAATCACATCTCTATGTGACTCTTGTTGTTGGTGTGGCATCTCCATGCCCCGGCGCCAACCTATGCCCCAAGGCCCAAAACTGTTTTGATAGCCTTGTTAAGTAAACCAAATGTTCCTGCATGTATATGTCTGACATATACCCCCTCGTGTTATGATAGAGAATGGCACTCTGCTTTGGCAGACCCACCATTGACGAGCATAACGGTGACGGGTGCAACATTTGGAAGGGCATCATTACTACTTAATTTTGCGAGGGATGCTATCCTATCAAACAAACATATCACATATGAAAGCAAGAAGAATAGCATATAGTGAAATAGTATGGCCCCCTTCACATGGTGATCTCCATCTCCATGCCGGTGTAGAGGATCTCCATCTTCATCACCGTTCTTTCGAGTGCCGAATGCTTGATTTCTTCAAACTAAGCTACTACTATAGAAACTCTAATTGAAGATTACATCGACTCACAGGTCGTGAAAGAATATTACAAGCATTGCACGTATGAAAGAATATTACATGCATCACATGCATCTCATACATACAATAGGGCCATACCATCTCAAAGCATTCTCTGCAAAAACAAGTTAGGCGTAGAAACGTTTTCTACTTATCGCAGAGATACGACACCGAGACGACCTATAAGGGGGTACGCACACGGCGGTCCCGCTATGAAATCGCTTATAGAAACCATATCGGCATAATCACATTATGCCATCCCGATACACTATCAAGGGAGATGGTTTGCGTAGGCGAGAGGCAGCTAACAAGATCGGACTACGAGATAGCTTCGGCATAATCACATTATACCGTTCCGATACACTATCAAGGAACACTATCTCGAACCCAACTCAAACCGAGTTATATGGAAATTGCTTCGACGTAATCACATTACGCCGTTCCGATACACTATCAAGGAACGCAATTACCATTAACTCTCCTCAACAAATCCCGTAAAACCGATTGATCTAATCAACCCGTGCGCAAAACTTGTTCCAGATCCAATCTAAAACCCGAACTAAGCAAGATTAGCTCTGATACCACTGTAGGGTTACGTGGAAGCTACGCTAGCCGAAAACAAAAACTTTTAACCGCGCAAACCAGGAACACTTGCAAGTAAGGGCCGATAGATCGTTACCGATTGGAGTAGAGTGCAGCGGAATAGCCAATCTGGGCAATCCGATCCGGAACAGGTGTAGCCGATTCCCGGAGACAGCCGATTCGCTAATCAGCCGATTCGAGTCGTCCGGCCGCGTTCTCACGCCTCGCTCCGATGCGCCCGACCGCAACCGATTTCACCACAGCCGATCAAGAGCGCGCAACGTAGCGCCGCTCTACCGGTATCCACACGTCCGGGGACGAACGCCGTACACCCGTGTGCTAGCACGCAATGCAAGGCTAGGGTTTGGCTCGAAAGTGGGGAGGGTTTCCGTGGAGATTGATCTCGGCGACTTCGTTGCACGCGATGCAATTGACGTATTGTAGCTCTCCACCCCTCCCTCCTTTATATAGAGTTGGCCGACTGGGACTAGTGGCCGCTTAGGACTCTATTTTGAATCGGATCTCATCCGTATCTCATAGAGTTGGCCGCCCACACGTCGTAAGCCCATAGGACTCTATCCGATCGGATCCCTATCCGATCGAGCCGTATCCGAGTCCAACTCGAATATCTATTCTATCCCCTTAAGCGTGCGACCACGTAGGTTCGGTATACTCGGTTGCGGCTATAGTCTAACTTAGCCGATCGTCGGCTCGAGTCTAACTCGGTCGACCGTCAATAGCGGCGCCTAGCAGCACATATTGACACCATAGTATACAAGAATAATATCGGCTCAACCTGTAATGTGTACACAAATCCCTTTGCCTCACGATACCGCTTAAGCTATAGGCAAGATGTGTGTCATCCCTTCAATAGCTTAACCATTCACTCGAACCGTATTGGATTATCCGTCCGTTGATTGACTCCTCAATCAACTTAGCATGGCCATGCATTTCCATAATCCATTACCTCGAGGGCCCAGAGATATCTCTCCAAAGGAGGGGCAAATTCCATCTTGATCACTCGGATCCCACTCCATGTTTCATAGCAAACCCGAAAACTACCTTTATAACTACCCGTTACGGAATAGCGTTTGGTAGTCCCAAAGTAGGCTACTACACATGTTGGAATCCATGGTGATCTCAGGTCTAAGGACTTTGTACCAACACTACCGAGACCAACTAATGGCACATTAATTCCCGTAGTGTCTCATGGTGGGTCTATCCAACAATGTGTTCTCCAACACATATGTCCATGTTTATTGATTTGGTATCTCCATACCCATTATCTATGAGACATGATCATCAATCAATAAACATGCCGATCTTAGAATCATATTTGTTCCAACAATATGACATATGATCAGGGATCGTTTAGAAATAGATTCATACATATCGAGTCTCATAAATAAGTCACGTACTTATTGATCAATACAAGATGTCTATTTCATGGAACTGAATAACACTTTATTCATTTATACATAAACATTGACATGATATCCAACATCTCCATGTTGCCTCTAGGGCATATCACTAACACTCAAGGACTTGGTTTGTCCTCTCGGTTTGTCCGTCAGCCTGAGGGTGATAAGCAGTACTGAAGGCGAGGTGAGTTCCCAATGCCTTGTGAAACTTATCCCAGAAGTGAGATGTGAATTGAGGACCACGATCTGACACAATCCTCTTGGGTACTCCATGTAGGCACACAATTTTGGACATGTACAGCTCTGCCAATTTAGCGCTGCTATACTGAGTCTTGACCGGGATAAATCGAGCAGTCTTGGTAAGTCTATCTACGATCACCCAAATGGAATCGTATCCTGTAGCAGTTTTGGGTAGTCCAACTATAAAGTCCATACCTATTTCATCCCATTTCCACTCTGGGATCTTGAGTGGTTGTAGCAATCCTGCCGGTCGCTGATGCTCAGCCTTAACTCGTTGGCATACATCACCATATGGCCACATATTCTGCTACGTCTCTTTTCATGTTAGGCCACCAGTATTCCGTTTTCAAATCCAGATACATTTTGGTGCTGCCCGGGTGTAGCGAGTAGGCTTACTCATGGGCTTCTTTTGAGATTAGCCTTCTCAATCCACCTTTCTCTGGTACGTAAATCCTTTTACGATACCGTAGGATTCCATCGTTGTTGGCTGCGAATTCTTTGGCCAGTCCTTCGGCCATGCGCTCCTTGATTAGCTGGATTTCCTCACAATCCTTCTGGGCCTCCTTAATCTAACTTCGTAGGAGAGGTTGTATCTCCAGCGAACTCAGTTGTCCATGAGGAATCAACTGTAGGTTAAGCCGAGCCATTTTTTCTTGAAGCTCGTTGGCCATACATTCTATCCTCAGTTGGTTGCACTGGGCTTTGCAGCTCAAAGTGTCAGCTACAACATTGGCCTTACCAGGGTGGTAATGGATTCCTAGGTCATAATCCTTGATTAGCTCCAGCCATCTTCTCTGGCGCAGGTTAAGATCTGTCTGGGTAAAGAAATATTTCAAGCTCTTGTGGTCCGTGTATATATCACAGTGGTTTCCGATCTGGTAGTGCCTCCAAATCTTCAAGGCATGCACCACTGCGGCCAATTCTAAGTCATGGGTGGGGTAATTCTCCTCATGCGGTCGCAGTTGTCTCGAGGCATAAGCCACAACCTTTCCATCTTGCATCAACACGTATTCTAATCCTTATCGAGATGCATCACAGTATATGACAAAGTCTTTCCGGTTGTCCGGTAGGACTAAGATCGGGCCGGTGGTTAACTTTTCTTTGAGCTGGTCAAATGCCTGTTGACACTGTTCAGTCCATGCATACTTCTTTTCCTTCTTCAATAGTTGGGTCAGGGGTCAAGCTATCTTAGAAAATCCCTCGATAAACCTCCGGTAATATCCGGCCAATCCCAAGAAACTTCTAATCTTTGTTACTGACTGGGGTGCTTTCCACTTGGTAACGCTTCGACCTGGGGCGGGGTCTCTGCTACGCCTCTAGCCGAGATTACATGTCCGAGGAAAGCTACTTCCTTAAGCCGAATTCACACTTGCTGAATTTGGCACATAACTGATGCTCTCACAACTTCTCTAGTACCAGGCACAAATGTTATGCGTGTTCTTCATCATCCTTGGAATAGATGAGGATATCATCAATGAACACTACCACAAACTTGTCCAGATATTCCATGAATACTTTGTTCATGAGGTTCATGAAGTAAGCTGGGGCATTGGTCAGTCCGAAGGACATCACCGTGAACTCGTACAAGCCGTAGCGTGTAGAGAACGCAGTCTTGGGTATATCCTCAGTCCTAATTTTCAACTGATGGTATCCAGATCGAAGATTGATCTTTGAGAACACTCGGGCTCCCTTGAGCTGATCGAACAGGTCATCGATTCGAGGTAACGGGTACTTGTTCTTAATGGTAACCTCATTCAACGACCGATAGTCTATGCACATTCTCATGCTTCCATCCTTTTTCTTAACGAACAGCACTGGGGCTCCCCACGGTGAAGAACTAGGGCGTACGAAGCCTTTCTCCCCAGCTCCCTTTATCTCGCTTCTTAAGTTCTTCCAATTCGTTCACTAACATCCGATAGGGTCTCTTAGCTATGGGGGCGCTGCTAGGCATGAGGTCAATGATGAACTCTATGTCTCGGTCTGGGGGCATTCCCGGTAGTTCCTCAGGAAATACATCTGGGTAATCCTAAATTACTAGCATCCCAACTATGGGTAGCACGGTGAATATTCCCGTAGCTCGGTCACAGAGCATAGGGTCTTGATCCATGGCTACTGTCATCGGTGATCCCCATGGGGTAGATAAGGTAACTTCTCTTCGTCCACAGTCTAATACCCCTTGGTTCTTGGTTAACTAATTCATTCCTAATATGATGTCCTGGGTTTGGGGTGGTAAAATCATAAGGTTGGACAGGAATACCACGTCCATGATCTGAATGAGCACATTAATGCACGCATGGGGTATAGTTATATCTCCCTCGGGTGAATGCACTACCATTGGTCTCTTAAGGTCTACTCGGTGCAAGTTGTGCTCTTTGCTTATTCTTGACGATATAAATGAATGCGAAGCTCCAGAATCAAACAAAACTTTAACTGGTGCAGAATGGATAGAAAACATGCCCATTAGCACGCTTTGGTCCTCCTGAGCTTCCTCAGCACGCACATGGTTAACCTGACCACGGCGGAATCCGGTTGCAGCTTCCTTTGGTTGGGGCGTTATGAACAAACCGCGTCCAGGTGCCGGAGTGGGGGTTCCTCGTACTGCGATGGCGTTGGCTCCGGTGCGGTTGGGGGTGTTGCGCGGCTTAGGGCAGCTGTTGGCGTAATGCCCAAATTCTCCGCAGTTGAAGCAGTTGACATTCCTGGTTCCTGGGGCTGCCAAAGTAGGTGCCGGAGTGCGAGACGGTATTGCAGCTGGCCTGCTGATGCTGCCGGGTGCGGCAAGGCGATTGGTTACCACTATGGCTGGCTTCCAACCTGACGGGGTTGCTCCTTTGGGTCGCTGGGATGTCCCTTGAATTGGGCGGGTCATTGCAAACCTTCTTCGGTTGTTTTCAACCATCCTTTGGTCATGCTCAAGCCTCACGACCTTGTTGATGAGGCTCTGGAAGCTGGCGTGGTCCTGACCGATCATCGGTCCTCTCAACTCATCGTTCAATCCCTCGATGAACTTATCCATCTTTCTGCCAAGTCGCTTGTGGCGTAACGTGCAAGCTGCGTGAATCTGTTAAGGTACTCTTGTACCATGGTGTTGCCTTGGCGCAGCCTACGGAACTCATTCTTCTTCATCCTCATGACTGCAGCAGGTACGAAGTGAAGGGTTACGGGGAGGCTACGCTAGCCGAAAACAAAACTTTTCTACCACGCAAACTAGGAACACTTGCAAGTAAGGGCCGATAGATCGTTACCGATTGGAGTATGTAGCGGAAACACCCAATCAAGGCTATCCGATCTGGAACAGTGCAGTCGATTCTCGGGGACAGCCGATTCGCCGATGTCGCAACCGATCCGAGTCGTCCGACCGCGTTCTCGTCACCGATCTGCCGAAGTAGCATCGCTCCGATTGAAGCCGATTCGTAGCCGATCAACAGCGCCGCAACGTAGCAGCGCCTCTACCGGTATCCACACGTCCGGGGACAGAACGCCGAACACCCGTGTACTAGCACGCGATGCAAGGCTAGGGTTTGGCTCAAAAGTGGGGAGGGTTTCCGTGGAGATTGATCTCGCCGACTTCTGTTGCGCCAAATCAGATTGATTCGGTTCAAAATTGATTGCACAACTCTCCACCCCTCGCCCCTTTATATAGAGTTGGCCGGTTGGGCCTAGAGGCCCATCGGGACTCTATTTTGAATCGGATCCTATCCGAATCTCATAGAGTTGGTCGGCCGGACTTCGTAAGCCCATAGGACTCTATCCGATCGGATCCCTATCCGATCGAGCCGTATTTGAGTCCAACTCAAATGCATGTTCTTATCCCCTTAGGCGTGCGACCCTATAGGTTCAGGTATACTTGGTTTCGGCTAAGGTCTAACTTAGCCCACCGTCGGCTTGAGTCCAACTCAGCCGATCGTCTCTACAACGGTGCCAAGCAGCACATATTGACACCATAGTATACAAGAATATAATATCGGCTCGAACCTGTAATGTGTACACAAATCCCTTTGCCTCACGATACCAATTAAGCTATAGGCAAGATGTGTGCCATCCCTTCAATAGCTTAACCATTCACTCGAACCGTATTGGATTATCTGTCTGTTGATTGACTCCTCAATCAACTTAGCATGGCCATGCATTTCCATAATCCATTACCTCGAGGGGCCCCGAGATATCTCTCCAAAGGAGGGGCAAATTCCATCTTGATCACTCACATCCCACTCCATGTTTCATAGCAAACCCGAAAACTACCTTTATAACTACCCATTACGGAATAGTGTTTGGTAGTCCCAAAGTAGGCTATTACACATGTTGGAATCCATGGTGATCTCAGGTCTAAGGACTTTGTACCAACACTACCTGAGACCAACTAATGGCACATTAATTCCTGTAGTGTCTCATGGTGGGTCTATCCAACAATGTGTTCTCCAACACATATGTCCATGTTTATTGATTTGGTATCTCCATACCCATGATCTATGAGACATGATCATCAATCAATAAACATGCCGATCTTAGAATCATATTAGTTCCAATAATATGATATATGATCGAGGATCAATTAGAAATAGATTCATACATACCGAGTCTCATAAATAAGTCACGTACTTATTGATCAATACAAGATGTCTATTTCATGGAACTGAATAACACTTTATTCATAAATACATAAACATTGACCATGATATCCAACATCTCCATGTTGCCTCTAGGGCATATCACTAACAATCTCCCACTTGCACTAGAGTCAATCATGTAAGTATCTAATACCCATTGCTCTTGTGTGCGCCTCATGTTTCGTGAGGAGAGGTTTTGTCGGCGGATCAGCTATGTTGAGATCCGTGTGCACTTTGCATATCTTGACATCACCTTTGTCCACTATCTCGCGGATGAGATGATATCGCCGAAGTATGTGTTTGGACTTCGATGTGATCTCGGCTCCTTGGCTTGCGCAATGGCTCCACTATTATCACAATAGATAGACATTGGACCAGTCGTACTAGTCATCACACCAAGCTCGAAATGAATTTCTTGATCCAAACAGCCTCCTTTGCAGCTTCGAAGCGGCAATGTACTCGGCCTCCGTTGTAGAGTGAGCAACGGTATCCCGCTTGGAACACATTCAGCGACCGCACCTCCGTTCGGGCGAACACGAACCCAGTTGTGATCTATAATCATCCTTGTCCGTTTGGAAGCTAGCATTGGTGTAACCACTTACAACGAGCTCTTCTTCACCTCCATAGACCAGAAACATATCCTTAGTTCTTCTACGGTACTTAAGGATACTCTTTACGGCATCTAGTGACCTTCACCTAGATCCGATGGTATCCGCTCATAGCACTCAAAGCGTACGAGACATCGGACGTGTACAAAGCATGGCATACATGATGGATCCAATTGCCGAAGCATATGGAACCATACCCATCTTATTTCGCTCATCATGTGTCCGAGGACACCGATTCTTGCTAAGATTAATGCCATGTGACATGGGCAAGAAACCTTTCTTGGAATCATGCATGTTGAACCTTTTCAACACCTTGTCAATGTATGTACTTTGGCTTAATCCAATTAGCCTCTTGGATCTATCTCTATAGATCCGAATGCTAATATGTATGCTGCCTCCCTAAGTCTTTCATGGAAAAATTATTTTTCAATGAAGACTTGACAGATTCTAGCATAGGGATATCATTTCCAATCGTAATATGTCATCCACATATAAGATTAGAAATACAATTGTGCTCCCACCGACCTTTTTGTAAACACAGGCCTCCTCTTCATTTTTGATGAAACCAAACCCTTTGATTACTTCATCAAAACGAATATTCAAACTTCGAGATGCTTACTTCAATCCATAAATGGATTTCGTAGCTTGCATATCTTTCCAGGGCGATTGTGGATCGACAAAACCCCGAGGTTGTATCATGTATACATCCTCGCTTAGGTTTCCATTTAGGAAAGCCATTTTGTCATCCATCTGCCATATCTCATAATCGAAATATGCAGCAATCGCTAGGATAATCCGAATAGATTTAAGCATTGCGACGGGCGAGAAGGTTTCATCATAATCAACTCCTTGAATCTGTTTAAAACCTTTCGCCACCAATCGCGCCTTATAGATGTGAACATTTCCATCCATATTTGCCTTTTTCTTAAAAACCCATTTACACTCAATGGTTTTGACACCATCAGTGGATCAACCAAGTTCCAAACTTGATTGTCGTACATGGATTCTATTTCGGATTTCATGGCTCCAAGCCACTTGTTGGAATCTGGTCCCCCCATCGCTTCCTCAAAGGTCTTAGGTTCATCATTGTCTAACAACAATATATCACGTTGTTCCGCATCCGTGTACGTCGGGCGCACGACGTGATCTTTCGGACTCCGTGGGGTGGTGTATCTGCACGGTGGTGCAACACTTTGCTCCTCCCGTTGTGGTTTTGTGGTCGCGAAACATTTTACGGTTTTTCTTGAACTTCTTCAAGATGCACCCTGCACCCCACTAACCCTTCTTGAAAGAAACTCTTTCTCCAAGAAAACACCGTGTCGGGCGACAAACACTTTGCCTTGTTCCCGATTATAAAAGTAATATCCCTTAGTTTCCTTAGGATATCCCACAAAGAAGCACTTGTTAGATTTGGGTGTGAGCTTGTCGATCGTAAACATTTTACATAAGCTTCGCATCCCCAAATTTTGAGAAAAGACAAACTAGGGGTTGCCCTGTCCATATCTCATATGGTGTCTTTTCAACCGACTTAGATGGAACTCTATTTAGTGTGAGCGCAGCTGTTTCAAGAGCATATCCCCAGAAGGATAACGGAAGATCACTTTGGCTCATCATCGACCGCACCATGTCCAACAAGGTGCGATTTCTCCGTTCGGACACTCCGTTCCATTGTGGAGTTCTGGTGGAGTCAACCGTGGAACAATTCCACAATCTTCCGGATGATTACCAAACTCTTGGCTCAAGTATTCCCCTCCACGATCGATCATAGAAACTTGATTGTTTTCCCTAAATGATTCTGTACTTCATTCCGGAATTCTTTGAACTTTTCAAAGGATTCGGACTTATGCCTCATTAAGTAGATATAACCAAATCTACTAAAGTCATCGGTACAGGTAATGAAGTCGATAACCATCTCTGGCCGTTGAGCTCATTGGTCCACATACATCGTATGTACAAGTGCCAACAAGTCACTTGCTCTCTCATTGTGTCCCGTGAAAGGTGTCTTTGTCATCTTACCAAGTATACAAGACTCACATGTCTCAAAAGTATTCAAAATCAAAAGAGTGAAGCAATCCATCCTTATGGAGCTTCTCCATGCGTTTCTTATTTATATGGCCTAAGCGACAATGCCGGATAAATGTAGGATTTATATCATTAGACAGTTGTCTTTCGTATTAATGTTATAGATGGGAGACACTTCAAGATTCAAAACGTATAATCCATTCACCAATGGAGCATGAAAATAGAACATATCTCGAGATGTATTGAACAACCATTGTCCATTGATCTAAAATCATATCCTTCGCTTGGAAACATGAAGCCGAAATAACATTTTGACATAGTGTTGGAACACAATAACAATTATTTAATTCCAAAACTAATCCGAAGGTAGATGAAGTGGTACGTGCCGATAGCAACCGTAGCAACGCTTGCTCCATTGCCGACGTGCGGTTCACCTCGCCCCTTTTCAAGCCTCTACTTCTTCTCATTCCCTGCAATGATTTGCAAATATGAGCTACCGATCCGGTATCAAATACCCAAGAGTCGGTAGGTGAAGTAGCAAGAGTATTGTCTATAACATTAATACCTGAAGCGTAAGTCGTACTTTGCTTCTTTTTAGATCCTCCATGTATTTCTTGCAGTTCCTTTTCCAGTGGCCTATCTCCTTGCAATAGAAGCAAACGGCATCGATGTCGCCGACCCTTTCTTGCCCTTCTTTGCATTAGAGGCACTCGCGATCTCATCGGGAGTTAACTTCCTCTTAATGCAAAGTTTCTTGACATGTGGTTTGCGCTTAGCCTTACGCATCATCATCACATGATGACCGTTTTTCTGGATACTCTCCTCGCTATCTTTAGCATCCCATGCAATTCGGCCAAGGTTCTATCCATATTGTTCATGTGATAATTTAATATGAATGGCTCGAAGCTCGGAGGGAGCGACCGGAGAATCACGTCAGTAACAACTCTTGGTTAAGAGGGAAACCTAGTTTCTCAAGACTCTCGATATAGCCAATCATCTTTATCACATGCGGCTGACGGGATTTCCTTCAACAAGCTCACACGCAAACAAGGACTTCGAGGTGTTGACCTCTAGGGCCGAGCTTGGTTCTCAAACATGCCACACGCCCGAATAATAGTGTGAGCATCGCTTTGCTCTCATATTGCTTCGAAGCTCGGGCGATATTGTAGCAAGCATGAGACACCTTATATCTAGGGCATCATTAGTGTGCTTCTCGTAAGCCCTCCGTGCGCTTGCGGTAGCATTGTTAGGCAAATCCTCCGGATAAGGTACTTCAAGGACGTACTCCTTACGCTCTTGCTTGAGAACAATTCTCAAGTTGCGATACCAATCCATAAAGTTTGTTCCGTTTAATTTTTCTTTCTCGACAATAGATCGCAAATTAAAATCACTTGGGTGTAGTATTAGCCGCCATTTATTCTACAACAAAAAAGCAAAGTTTAGCACAATGTTTATGCTATGGCTATTGTTAAACAATTTAACATTAGACTCCCATTACGTATTTTACACCTTCCCTCTAGGTTACGTATTGGGTCAAGATCCACATGTTAGTTAATTTCTAGTGAGCTTTGGCATCACTCCTAGAAAATTAATAACACCGTAAGCAACTCCTTGCTAATCACATCTCTATCTAACTCTTGTTGTTGGTGTGGCATCTCCATGCCCCGGCCCCAACCTATGCCCCAAGGCTCAAAACTGTTTTGATAGCCTTGTTAAGTCAATCAAATGTTCCCGCTGTATATGTCCGACATATACCCCTCGTGTTATGATAGAAAATGGCACTCTGCTTTGGCGACCCACCATTGACGAGCATAATGGTGACGGGTGCAACATTTGGAAGGGCATCGTTACTACTTAATTTTGTGAGGGATGCTATCCTATCAAACAAACATATCACATATGAAAGCAAGTAGAATAACACACAATGAAATAGTATGGCCCCCTTCACATGGTGATCTCCATCTCCATGCCGGTGTAGAGGATCTCCATCTTCATCACCGTTCTTCCGAGTGCCGAATGCTTGATTTCTTCAAACTAAGCTACTACTATAGAAGCTCTAATTGAAGATTACATCGACTCGTAGGTCGTGAAAGAATATTGCAAGCATTGCACGTATGAAAGAATATTACAGGGATTGCACATATGAAAGAATATTACATGCATCACATGCATCTCATACATACAATAGGGCCATACCATCTCAAAGCATTCTCTGCAAAAACAAGTTAGGCGTAGAACGTTTTCTACCTATCGCAGAGAAACGGCATCGAGACGACCTATAAGGGGGGCATCGAGACGAAATCCATAGATCCAATCTATGAGATCGCTTACGGAAACCATATCGGCATAATCACATTATGCCGTCACCGATACACTATCAAGGGAGATGGTTTGCGTAGGCGCGAGGCAGCAAACAAGGTCGGACTATGAGATAGCTTCGGTATAATCACATTATACCGTTCCGATACACTATCAAGGAACGCTATCTCGAACCCAACTCAAACCAAGTTCTATGGTTATTGCTTCGACGTAATCACATTACGCCGTTCCGATACACTATCAAGGAACGCAATTACCCTCAACTCTCCTCAACAGATCTCGTAAAACCGATTGATCTAATCAACCCGTGTGCAAAACTTGTTCCAGATCCAATCTAAAACCCGAACTAAGAAAGATTAGCTCTGATACCATTGAAGGGTTACGCGGAGGCTACGCTAGCCAAAAACAAAACTTTTCTACCGCGCAAACCAGGAACACTTGCTAGTAAGGGCCGATAGATCGTTACCGATTGGAGTATGCAGCGAAACAGACCAATCGTGGCTATCCGATCAGAATGTGCAGCCGATTCTCGGGGACAGCCGATTCACCAATCACCGATTCGCGATGTCGCAGCCGATCCAAGTCGTCCGACCGCGTTCTCGTCGCCGATCCGCGCAGCCGCCTCGCTCCGATTGCAGCCGATTCGTAGCCGATCAACAGCACCGCAACGTAGCAGCGCCTCTACCGGTATCCACATGTCCGGAGACGAACGCCGAACACCCGTGTACTAGCACACGATGCAAGGCTAGGGTTTGACTCGAAAGTGGGGAGGGTTTCCGTGGAGATTGATCTCGCGACTTCGTTGCGCCAAATCGATTGATTCGGTTCAAAATTGATTGCACAACTCTCCACCCTCGCCCCTTTATACGAGTTGGCCGGTTGGGCCTAGAGGCCCATCGGGACTCTATTTTGAATCGGATCCTATCCGAATCTCATAGAGTCGGCCGGCCGGACTTCGTAAGCCCATAGGACTCTATCCGATCGGATCCCTATCCGATCCACGTATCCGAGTCCAACTCGAATGCCTGTTCTTATCCCCTTAAGCGTGCGACCCGTAGGTTCAGGTATACTTGGTTTTGGCTAAGGTCTAACTTAGCCGACCGTCGGCTTGAGTCCAACTCAGCCGACCACAACGGCGCCAAGCAGCACATATTGACACCATAGTATACAAGAATATAATATCGGCTCGAACTGTAATGTGTACACAAATCCCTTTGCCTCACGATACCAATTAAGCTATAGGCAAGATGTGTGCCATCCCTTCAATAGCTTAACCATTCACTCGAACCGTATTGGATTATCCGTCTATTGATTGACTCCTCAATCAACTTAGCATGGCCATGCATTTCCATAATCCATTACCTCGAGGGGCCCTAAGATATCTCTCCAAAGGAGGGGCAAATTCCATCTTGATCACTCACATCCCACTCCATGTTTCATAGCAAACCCGAAAACTACCTTTATAACTACCTAGTTACGCAATAGCGTTTGGCGATCCCAAAGTAGGCTACTACACATGTTGGAATCCATGGTGATCTCAGGTCTAAAGACTTTGTACCAACACTACCCGAGACCAACTAATGGCACATTAATTCCGTAGTGTCTCATGGTGGGTCTATCCAACAATGTGTTCTCTAACACATATGTCCATATTTATTGATTTGGTATCTCCATACCCATGATCTATGAGACATGATCATCAATCAATAAACATGCCAATCTTAGAATCATATTAGTTCCAATAATATGATATAAGATCGAGGATCATTTAAAAAAGATTCATACATACGAGTCTCATAAATAAGTCACGTACTTATTGATCAATAAAAAATGTCTATTTTATGGAATTGAATAACACTTTATTCACAAATATATAAACATTGACCATGATATCCAACATCTCCATGTTGCCTCTAGGGCATATCACTAACAATCTCCCACTTGCACTGGAGTCAATCATGTAAGTATCTAATACCCATTGCTCTTGTGTGTGCCTCATGTTTCGGCTGAGGGAGAGGTTTTGTCAGCGGATCGGCTATGTTGAGATCCGTGTGCACTTTGCATATCTTGACATCACCTCTGTCCACTATCTCGCCGATGAGATGATATCGCCGAAGTATGTGTTTGGACTTCTGATGTGATCTTGGCTCCTTGGCTTGCGCAATGGCTCCACTATTATCACAATAGAGAGATAATGAGTCCCAATACGGGCCTCAATTGAAACCGCACCTTCCCACACTGGGTGTTCCTCAGTGCCATATCTTTTGATCCGGTAGGTGGGTGCGTCCGGGTATCTTAGGCACCATAGCAACAGCTGGAGTTGTGACACGAATCCTTCCTCCCGCGGGACCTTGATCTCCCATGCTCCAACATGGTCTGACATCTGTTTTGAAGGTAACTAAGGGTCAGAGAGGGGTAATATCAAAACAATTTTAGTAGAGGAAATGGGGGCAAGAGTATGAGGAAAATATATTTGTTTTGTGAAAATAGTCGGTATTTTCAAAATAATCCTATGTAGGGATATTTTCCTTTAACCAGCTATTCAGGGGTAGGGCGCCAATTGGTCTTATCCTACACTCACACTGCTCTGATACCAGCTCTGTCAACCCCCACTTTTGAGGACGGGAATCATTCGTGTTCATAGTACCATATCCCTGGATCGAGTAGTTGTTACCCACGAATACAGTACTGAATTACCAGGTGCAAAGTGCACGAATAGTCTTACATTAAAAAGCATTATAATAATAGGCCCGAAGGCAATATCCAATACATATAGGACTTACTGGTCCGAATACAACCAAAAGCAGAATTTAGATAAGATAGCAGTCGGAAGGCAGCGGCATGTCGATTGCCACAGGCAACGACCGGGGACTAAGACCTAGTAGACGCCTTCTCCTTCTTCGCCCATCTGGCAGTAAGCATAGGGGTCCTCCACTTCTTCGTTTCCGCCATCTGAAGGTTTGTGCATATAGCAAGGGTGAGTACCCAATGTACTCAGCAAGCCGACACGGAATGATGCGCATGATAGGGTCATTCAAAGGATGGGTATGGTTTATTTGCATAAAGTCAATTTTCACAAATCATTTCACAAACCTAACATATAGCCAGGTCAAGTTTTAGTTCCATAGTGTATTAAGTCGGCGACGGTTCTTTCTACCATCCGTCATGATTCCAAGGATCGCTTCCCGCCTCCGGTTCGTCATGGTTTTCTGGGGAGTCCACCCCTTCTCACAGTTCGAGAAGTTGAGTCCACCAGCACACAAAATCATTATGCATACCAACCCATCATTTTAAAATTTATGAGTCTAGCCACGAGAGAAACTTGTCACGCCGCTCATTAACCGCGAGCATGGCTATTCGAATAGATTAATTTACTAACACTGCAGTGGATGTACACTTTACCCGTACTCCGCAACTGCTCATTAAATGAGCTTTCATCCCTTCATATGGGATGGTCACGACAAAGCCTTTCGATAACTTCACTTTGGCAGTACCCGCTCCATGAACTTAAATCCTCTTGCACTCTAGCCGTCCTTTCCTAGCAGTGAGAGGAGTTCTGGCGCTCCCGGGGTAAGGGAAAACTTCACAACATTCTCATTCATTACTCAACACTTAGGCCGCAGCCTTATCTCAATAACCAGAACCACCTCTTCACTCAAGAACCACTATGCAGGGATACTGCCTCCGCTCGGCTATCTACTCCGCTAGGACTATACCCATTCAAGAAGTATGGTTGTACTGGCTCATTCCAGGTTATAAGTCTCATGGATCGGTCCTTAATTGACCAGGGACGGTTCTTGCCTTTACCGGAATCCACCAAAATCCAACCATCCGCCCCAGTCTAAAAACATTGGTTTTGTACTCATTTGTGTATCAAGCATAGGTATTCATTTGTGTATAGCATGCATCTTTGAAGTTTAAATCAACATCATTTCGCAAAGTAGGATCAATATGTTCAAAGGGGAGTGTAGACTTGCCTTGCTCACACGCTTGTTGGACGAGGTCTTCACCGTAGTCAGTGCCTGCTTCCTCGGTTGCTGTCCGTACGTGCGAAAGATCAATTGAATTCGATCAGAATTCCATAAAAATACCAAGAGATCGAAAAGAATCATAAAAATGACTCCAAATATTTAGCCTAAAATTCTAATCGAGTTTGGGCGAGAGTTTTGGGATGAAATCCAATTTAAAAGCGAGTTTGGGGTTTTAGGATTTTCGCAAAATATCGCACTAATTGATTTAGATGATAACTTAAAAGGCATTGATCAAAAAGAATTGATATTCGAAGTTTTGGAGGTCCGAATACCAAAGAATATATTTTTAATAGCGGAAAGAAAATAGACAAACTCCGAGTAAAAACGACGCAAGAACGAAATCTCCGAAAATCCTATTTTTGAATTCCGAATTTGCACAGAGAAAGTACACGAGAAATCAATATATTTTTGCCCAAATATTTTTCCTAATTTTTCCAAAATTTTCCAAATTTTTTCTTTCCTTTTCTTTCTTTTTTTCCTTTTCCTTTTTCTTTTCTCTCTTTTTCCTTCCTTCCCTTCCTCTGTTTTGCCCGCTCTCTCTCTCTCTCTGTTTTGGCCAACGGCCGGCGCAAGGCGCAAGGGCGATGGCGAGGGATGCGGCGTAACTCCGGCGCACGGTGACGACGGCGGCGGTTCCGGCGCATGGTGCGCGGCGGCGGCTTCGACGCACGGCGGCGACGGCTTGTGGCGGGAGAAACCGGCGAGTGAGAGGGAAAAGAGAGGGAAAGAGGGCGGCGAGGTAGGGGAAGAACGGAGAGGGGCGCTCCTTTTATAGACGGCCGGAGAGGGAGAGAAGAAGGGGGTGCGCGCGGGCGCGCGGGCGGCACGGCACGCAGCGAGGCGCGGGATGGGGCCGTGCGGGCGGGCACGACGCGGCGGACGCAGCGTGCGGCGCGGCGGGGCCGGGTACGGGCGGGTGCGATGTGGCGGACGCAACGCGCGGCGCGGGCGGGGCTGGTACGGCGTTGGCGTGGGCACGGCGCGGAAGGACAGCGGGGTCCGACCGCAGGGCGTCGCGTGGCGCGCGTGGGGTGGCGTGTCCGGGGCGCGAGGGTTCGGGCGCGGCGGCGCGCGTGGCGCGCGGGCGCGCGGGCGGCGGGGTCCGGCGCGGGTGGTGCAGCGCGGCGCGAGGGTGGGGGCCGGGTGCGCGGCGCGTGTCGTGCGCGTGGGCGGGCGCGTGGTACAGCGGTACGGCGTCGAGTACGTGGCGCACAATGAACGAGCCATTTCCTAATTTTCCCAATTTAAATTCCTAAATTCCCATTTCTTTTTCCTTTCACCTCTATAATTTAAAATAAAATATAGCACACCCAAAATTAAGTTGTAAATTATGTTTTCAACCTTTTCACCACTTTCATTATTTTAAAAATATATTTTACATTTTTAATTTAATTCTTTTCTAAATTCCGAATATGCGATTTTGATTCGAAATAATTTCTAGACTTCATATATATCCTTTAAAAATATTTTATCACTCATTTTGCTCACCAACATTACCTAATCACCAAAATAATGTTTTGATCCCAAATATATATTTTTATAAATCCACAACCCTTTACTATTTTATATTAAAATTTCCAACCCTAAACTTTAAAATTTTTCTCCCTATTGGAATTTCAAATTATTTAGTTTTTCTCAAACATCGAGATGAATCGCTCACATATAGATTTTATGCAACAAAACTAGCAAATAAGAAGCAATAAATACGATGAGAAGCAATGAGCCAAAAGTTTTTGTAAGTTCTGATTTTTAAATCCCGATTTTAAATTCTTCGATTTCCAGGGTGTTACATGAGGTCGACCATCCTGTCAGCTGCGTCGATGCGTCCTAGCCGAGTTGACAGAGATAGTCCCACTGGGCGTGCCAAGAAGCGTGTTGACGAGAAATTTCTCTGACGCGCTGGCCTAGGAGATCTACTTAACTCCAGTGCAGGTCCTTCTCGGCTACCTATGCAGTACAAGGCGTGCCAGTTGGTTTGATCTGTTAACCAACAAGAAAAATAAAGATATATGTGTTAAGTGTTAAGTTAGATCCTAATGGATCGGGTGCAAGAGTTAATTTACATATATATGCTATCCCGAAGTGTATTTAAACCAAGTGACTAGAATAGATCGGCTGCGCCAGAAAGATTAACCACTTAATCCAAATATACAATGGGATAATAAATATATGCTTTAACAGTTTAGCCGATGTCGTAAGTCCAACTGTGAATCGGCTAATACTCCGATTTATCTTATGAAAAGATATTGATCTGAGCTAAATGCGCTAAACCTAGATCAATCGGCTGTCGGCTATAACTGACGAACTGATTCTGGCTTTGGGCATTTAACTGGAGCAAGATCTTAATATAAGAGGCGATTTTAATAAATCTGATAACAAATATATCAAAAGAATATTAGAACAGATAAGACCGGCTGAAACCCTGGCACTGTCTCTAAACATGTACATCTAGCCGAATAGATCATAAAAACTCTAAAAACGACTTAATAGATCAATACTGATGCAGCATTAAGTATAAAAAGAACAAACTGATCTACTGTAGCTGATGTAAATACCTCGAGACGGTGGATATCGCATATAATTTAGGCCAACCCTTAGATCTAGCTCTATCGGCTGCTGATTCTTGACAGAAACGAGCTGATGTCGAGACAAATCTAAACATTATTCTAGATTATATGTGACATATGATAACTAGCACAGCATAAATCCTCGAATCTAGAGTGTCATAGCGACGGAAGCACTAAATTCGACGAGACACACCACTAATGACAAACATTTACCTTAACTTGGGATCAAAACGATGCAGCCCGAAGCCTAATCAATTGTTTGTCTGAAAAAAAGGAGGCGATGCACCGAAGGTTGTATTGATTATGTGTCATTTACAAGGATCTCAGGTCCTATTTATACCCAAGAATAACATTATCTGTATAGACCCTGGACTCTATCTAAATTACTATTTAAAATACTACAATATCCCGGGATAAAGACCCCTGCCGCATTACAATAAACAGTCTAAACAAATTCCTAATTTACAGATACAATTGCCATTACAAGACTCTATCCATAGATGGCAATATCTTTTAACACGCAATTTGGGAACCGAATCTTCTATTTATCTTTAACCACTTCCATCGGAAACGGTTTTACCCCCTCCTCTGACTTAGCATTGGCTATTGGCTATCCTTGTCCGACCCAACCTCAGCCGATTGACCTCGTAGCCGATCTTTTTGCAGCCGACTTGACCTTTGTTCTTCCAATTTGATTCCATCTCTATCTCGGCAGGGACTTAGGGATTTGGTTACCAAATTTAGTCGTCATCATATATATATATATATATATATATATATATATATATTGGGAGGTTTATCGAGGATACAAGTCGAGTCTCCAAATTATGGTGGTGAGACCTACAAGTGCTTCACATTTATCCATGGGTGCATGGGGTCATGGTACACTATCCGATGAAAACGGACGGAAAAACCCCATTTCTACTTCCGTTTCTATATTATTTAGCGGAAACGGGATCCGGTTCGGAAAATACGGGTTCAGAAGCGGAATCGGAATATACGGATGCACGGAAACGGTCGGAACCTGAAACTTAAGTCAGAATTTACATATCTTCTAACCACGTCTTGTTCGTTCTTTTGATAATTAATAAGATATTAAGATAATTCTACCAACCAGTCAAAATTATAAGATAATTGATATGAACGGTCTATGATGACATACAATTATTCACTTCAAATCAAAAGGATCTCGATGGATGGATGATATGGTAGGTTTTGTTTAGATAGGCCTAGACGACTGGGCCTTCGAGACACAAATATTCATGAGCCTAAAATTTGGGTTAAATCCGGATACAATCTAGAAATATTCGGATTAAATACGGAATTCCGCGAAAACGGACGGAAAAATATCATTTCTACTTCCGTTCCGTTTCCGTATTTTTCTGAAAATACGGAAACGGTCGGGTTAAATGTAGAAAAACGGACGGGTCGGGGCGGGAAAAATTCCGTCCGTTTTCAACCCGAACTATCCCCCTTAAAATTAAAAGGCTCTCGTTTGGGACAATTCGGAAAATAGAAGTTGAAGTCGCCATGGTGGTTTCGGGTACATTTATATGTCGATTTGGTAGATAAGGGCCTGGCGGTCAATTTAGAAGGGCTGCAAGGTTATTCGGCACCCATCCTTGGCATTTTAACAAGGCTTCCTTTGGTTGGGAAAATCTTTGGTGATTTTTTTAGATGGTCGTGTCGTCCGAAAGGGAATGTTTTGGTCAAGTGCCGGAGTGCTGGAAAATACGGGCTTGCTGTCTCTATTGGTCTACTTGGCAAGTACCCCAAGGTCTAAAATTTGGGAAAAAATCAGGGAGGTAGGAAAATAAGTCTGTGAACTACCTTAGGAAAATCATAATTTTATCACCTATGATTCTGTCTGGGCAAATTTAACAACCTACGGTTTACCGGGTTTCAGATTTTCTGTTCTCCTGGTCTATATGAATTTTTAGGGCATGTTATAGAGGCTCAAAAATTCTAACAAAATTCGTGGGGCTTCCCGCGCATGTCTGGGAGCTGCTGGTAGAAGATACATATTTTGGCAGGTAAGGTTTGGGCTATGGAAAAAGATAAAGGAAGCTGTCTGCATCTTCCAGAACAGAAATGGGCTAACAAACCGCTCTGTTTCACTATGATGAATGGGTGTAAAACTTATGCAAAAATTCATGAAGCTTACTGAGTTAGTCTATATGTTGTTTGTAAAATCTCACAGGTTTATCATCTACGGTTTAGCGCATGCAAATTTTGCAAACAGACTGACTCTAAATCCCAAAATTTCAAACAACCAACAAAATAAATCTTTATTCAAGTTTTAAGTTGGCTAATTTATCGCCTTTTAAATGCATTACGTTAGAGTGTTCCAGAATCTAGTTGAATTCTTGGGTGGTCCATCTAAGCAAACAATCTAGGGCTTAAGAATGACAACTCTATTCGATACCGAACTGCTCGCTTTGGGTTTAATCGGTGAAACTTTTGAAAAGTCGGGAGAGAAAGAGCTTAAAATTCTTTCCCAATTCATCTTTGGTGCAGAGGTAACATGAGGAGATGGAATTCCCTATAATATCTAACAAGTCTTAAGTTTTAACAACCCATTTATTAGAGGCTAATTCCAATCCGATATTTTGCAATCCCGAACTAGCACATGGGAATATTTTGCAAAGGGGTTTCAAAACTTTTCAAAACCCTTTGGTAGTGATTAGTTATGATAATTTTGTGTTTTCAAACTCTATTTTCAGAAGTATGCATTTTCAAAAGGTTGCGGTCCTATAGAGCAAGATAAGAGTTTAAAATTTGAAATAGAGAGACATAGAGAAAATTAATCCCTAAAGGGGGGTGAGATATAAGATTGAATATGGTTTTCACAAATAATATTATAGCTGAGAGTGAAACCCTCAAAATAATTTTTGAGAATCAATTCTAACCGACCAACTTAAGGGGCTCCTATAGTCAGGATCTGCTCTGATACCATTCCTTGTCGGAGACCGTCCGGACCTTCCGTTCTATTTGCAATATGAGTTGAAATAGTTCAGCTCATAGGACAAGAAGAACGAAACAGCCGAGGTCTCGAGAAAGGGATAAGTGAGACACTGCTGGGCCTTTTAGCCTGCCAGTCAACTTCATCCTGTAGTGTGCCCGTCAAACCACTCAAGGGTAGCGACCAGATGTGTTACACACTCAAGAGATTTGACAAAATGGCTAAAGATCTACGATATCTCAATTATTCTTAACTCATACTCATGAGAATCTAGCTCCCAGGACGTGTGCTAGATTCACACTTTCATCACAAGCATGAATATACATAGCGAATACACTTAAAACGAATAGCACTTAAAAGATTACATCACTCAGATAAATACATAGGGCAACCTGCCAAATAAATATATCAGAGAGCAGCGAACAACAGTGGCTTACTACCCATTCCACAAGCACAATGACTAACGGTTTACCCCATAAGTTCTCATCCGAAAAGAAACAGTCGATTACCCGCATCACTCAAGAGACTAAGTCCACACCTACAAGCAAAGTGGATATTTGAGTGGCGAGAGTTAGTACATTAAACAAGTTAATGTACTGGCAAGTACCGAGACAAGCCTAACACTCTACATGTACGACACATAATCAAGGGAGGAATAATATGGTTCATTTTGGCGTAAAGCAAGTTTTATTTGCATAAGACACTTCCAAATCAGATTTGCTTTCAAATGAAATTTCAACAAGCAAATTCTTAGCATAAGGGCATAAAAGTAGTCATAAATCATGATTAAATATACACCTCATTGCCCTCCATGGCAGCAAGGAGTTCATTCACAAAATTCAACATGATTTGAAGGAAATTTCAGCATTCGGAAGAATAAACACAAGTCTATACTCAATACATATTCACGCGTCGCTCATGTTCATGAGGACGGCTAATCGATTAGTTTAGACTCTGAAGAGTTTGTACACTCTACCCACATGATGTGAATCACTCACTTGAAGTGAAGCTCTCTAGTTTTGTTCGGTACCCATCGGTACCACCATACTCTTAATTGAGTACAGACAAGAGTTCACAATGAGGCCTTTACACTACTTAGTCTCTAGCCTTGCACCAGTACAATACATGTTCTCCCATCCTGGGCATACTAGAAATATGGCCCAGAACTGTTAAGTGGTGGGCCCACGCCTTAACTTAACGTCGTGGTAGCGGACACGACGGGAACCCACCCACGTGGCATGATACCGTTGTATTGGACAGACTTAGTCGCCTAAACTACCACGACAGGGTAAATAGGAAGTTCCTCTAGGTTATCCCATACTAGCGTATGTGGTTGTACTGTATACGAAATGAACGTACGTTGAGTGAAGTCCTTATGTCGGTCTGGGCACACTCTTCCCCCTATTGGCATACAAATACATCAATTGCATGTCACTTGAGGCCCAAACCTAAAATCCATGTTTTCCACCATTTTATTTGTCAAAAGCATAAGTATTCAAGTTCTGTCCAGATTATTTAAAAACAATTTTTTCATGTTTGTGATGAGCCCATAGTGAGAAGGAAAATATTTTGAGCACGGCTAAGCATTGTAGTACTCTAGTGACACCAAGGCCTATAACTAAGCTTATGTTATAGGGTGTTTGAATCATATTTTTCCTAACGTTAGGAATGAAGGTTATGGACATATGTGGGGTTATGGTAATATGCAAGTATTAGGAGTTGGTCTAGCAAGTTTAGCAAGATTTTACTTTATTAGTATACAATCAACATGCAAGATTTGCAAACATTTTCAATAACCTCGAAAACATGGGATCAAGGTGATCAAAGAGAGGGAGGTGTGACTTGCCTGGAAATGTCAGCATTCTAATCTTTTCATCACCGTTCAAGTAATCATCTATACAAAATACACGTTATGCGATTAAACACCGAAATATGCAAAAATCCAAAATGCTCTCAAATGCATTATTTTTGCATATTAGGTAGGTTCTGATCTAAAATGATTTTTGGTGAAAGAATTTTGATTTTATCTTATCCCATTTAGGTTTTACGTTTTTAGAAGCATTATCGGGTTGTAGAGGAATAGGATCAGGCGTTGTTTGGACAGGGCTTCTATAATTTGATTTTTGATAATTTGACTCCACAGGGGTGTGGATATAGGTTTTATAAGACTAATACAACTGGTTTCACACTTTTTAGAGCTAATATGAATTTCCTAGACATTTTACAATTTTACGACGGGTTTCGGACCTATAGTGTTATGTATGTGTGGCTATAGGGTTTCAGGTCCAGAACTTGTTTTATTTGTTAGGGGTATATAAGAATATGTAATTTAGTCACCCAAATTAACTCTACTTTATTTTGTTCTAGGGTTTATATTATTCTACCACATACTTTGTAAGCTAAAGGGTGTTCTAATCTATTGTCCCTAGTATATTAATCTAGGATGTGTTATGTGAGATAAGGGTTCTATGTTTTGGTAACTAGGGATGGATCTTTTGGTAACTAGGGATGGATCTTAAGGTTCCACTGGTCCATCATGTTTTATTTGTATTTATTTAGGGCTAGAGCACAATTTATACATACATCTATACATATATGCATTTAGGGCTTAATCTACCTATTGGGATTAGCACCTAGGTTAACTATGTGAGATTTTTCTTATATTTTTAGTGCATGAGTTGCCATATTTTATTTATCCTAATTGAGGTTCACCACTTGCTGGTTTTATAGGGACTCAGTTCACTTTAAAAGGATTAGAAATGAATGAATTTTCTACAAATTTTATAAGTTACAATGCACATGTAAGTTGTGTATTCCTTATATAAATGTTTAGGTGACATATTTGCACAGTAGGCATATATTTTTATTTTACCTTTTGAAAATAGATATTTTGATGGTTCTACAGAGCCTGAGTTCCCTTAAAATGGAATTACAATGAATTTTATATAAATCCCTAAATTTCATTTTTCCTACATTACATCATTTCATTATTAATAGCTTTAGGGGTACTTGGCACAAGGTAGCTACATATTTTTATTTTTCCTATGTAAAGTGTGTAAGTTGGTGCATCTGTGAAATTTGGGTTTGCCCAAAAATAAGTTAAATTAAATTTACTATGCATTTTATAAGTTTGCGGTGGCTCTATATGTAGTTCCCCTTATTTGAATTTTAAAGGAAGAATTTGTATGGTGAGGGCCAAGTTTTATGCTTCTAATATATAACTCACTTTGCCATGAGTTCACAGTAATTTTTCCCACTCAAAAAGGAGTTAGATTGGATTTGATATGAATTTTACAAGTTCTATGCATTTTCAGCTAATTTTGAAAATGATTTAGTCTTTTATTCAGTTTTAAATAAGGGCCCCTGATACTTTCTCAATATTACAAATGGGTCTAGGGTCCACTGGTCAGTGACTGGCTATTTTGCAATGAGACCCCTGGAGTTCTAAAATTTGAACCCAAGGTCCTTGGCACATGTTGGATTTGGTTTTCATTAAGAGCCCTTGACATTTTCAACTATTACATATAGGTCCTGGGTCCACATGTCATACGGGTAATATTTACAAAAAAACCTTACAAGATTAAAGCCTTCACTAACTAAGATTATTGGCACCTAATTACTATGGCCCACCTATCAAGGGCGTGGTTGAGGGAGAGCAGAGCAGCGGCGTCCCGAGCCTCCTCCCGGCTTCACCGACAGCGAATGGCAGCACAATAGCCGAAGCACCTGAAAGAGGAAAGGTGACCACGGTTATGGCGAGTACTCTCGTTGTCGAATCATGGCCGATGGTGGCCCGAGTGGCGCTGGTGGCGAGCACCGGCAGCGGTGACACTCGGCTTGAGGGTGTACATCGGGTTTTAGCTCATTTTAGTGTAGACCAGTGCATACACGGGGGTATATAAGTTTCCTAGAAGCTTAATTGTGGCCGCGTGTGGTCTGGCGACGCTTGGACACCGGTGGTCTCTTCGGGATTGGCTTGGCGGCGGCGACGGCTTCCACCCGAATGGCGACAGCTCCAGCTGGCCATGGGTATGTTAAGGGGTGGTGTGGTATGGAGTAATGATGTCTTGAGGATGCTATATGTGCAGGGGAATCGGCCAAGGACTCACCGGAATAGCATGGAACAGAGGTGGCGACCGATGGCCGGGGTTGAGGGAGATGACGGCTGATCTACGCGTTCACTTGATCAATGGCTATGGTTCTTGGGGCATCTTGAAGAGGAGGTCAACGCGGTGCTGATGGCGTAGTGGCTCAGCTTGGGGTGATTCAAGGCAGTCGGAACGCCGAGGTTGCCATGGCGGTGGCGCCCAGAGCACGACCTAAGACATCGTCGGCGTGGCCCTTGTTCCCATTGATCCGCTGCATGATTGAAAAGCATGTCAAGATAGAAAACGACCAGCTTGATGATGTGGATATGGAATGGGAAGGAGTTGGTGATGAAGACGACCCGTTGGACGGCGGTCATGGCGTCTTCTCGGCGGCCGGTGATGGGAGTGAAGGAGAAGGGAGCAACCGGGGCTTCTTCCCTTGGTTGTCTCGGCACTGGGATGAAGAATGAGGAGGGGCGATGCGTCGTGGGGAGGTCAAGGGCGAGCTCGGCGCGGCCACGTCCTCGGACACGCATCGGTCTCCGGCCCTTCTCCCTCTGTCTATCTTGTTCCCCGGTCGGCTCTGTGTTCCAAGCAGTGGAGCATGTTGTACTTGGGTGGAGTTAGCTTGAGCCGCTGTGTGTGGGTTCAGAGCAAAGTAACAAGGCAAGGGAGTGAGAGGGATGGGTGCAGGAGGGGTATACATCAATTTTGAGTCAATCTCCAAATTATTTTCCTTCCTAGAATTTGGAGCTTCATATTTAATTCTGTGTGCATGGTTAATTTGTGAGATTTTTACTGATGGTAGCTGTTCCATTTTCCCTGGTTTCACTAAAAAATCTGTTGTGGTTTGCCCTCAGTAATTCAACAAAGTCAAGGTATTTTGTAAATTATTTGAATTTTTATGGGGCCAAGACAGAGGAGAAAAATTCTAGAAAAATTATATTTATTCATTTTACTTAACCGTGTATTTGATTAAATTATTTCATATATATACTTATGTGCATTTTAATAATCTTTTGGGCAAGTTGGCATTTTAGCCGATTGAAATTATTAATTTGCCTATTATGGGGCTGTTTTATGTAACTTGTTTGGGGCATCAAACTCAGGTGTTAAATTGCACAAAAATTTAGTTAAGTTTTACATAAGGTTTAGCACCTACATGAATTTTTTCATGATTTTACCTTGCATGGTTTATTCTAGAAAATTTGGGTAACCTTCCTATGTATATTTGCTCCCGCTCTGTGGTTTCAACTCATATAATCGTAAGGGTTTATTTGAATTTTTCTTGGGCTGAGAAAAAGATCTTTGAATTAAATATTTAAGTTTACATGCTAGCATCCAAAACTCGTCGTAGACTTGTGTTGGTGAATTTT
Source organism: Oryza australiensis (assembly GCA_019925245.2). Taxonomy (NCBI): domain Eukaryota; kingdom Viridiplantae; phylum Streptophyta; class Magnoliopsida; order Poales; family Poaceae; genus Oryza; species Oryza australiensis. Next base: position 82,215 of record JAIFGZ020000303.1, on the reverse strand, counting down.
AATCTCCTAGGTTGTCGCTTATGAGTCCTACTATGAAATGCAAAATCGAAAATCTAAATACACGTAGATAACCTAAGTCGAGGTAGGCTTTTATGTTACTATGCATGCTTCCACATGAGCTTGCATATTTATCCTAGGCTATAAATGAAAAAAGTTTTTGTTTTGTTCTAAGATAGAGTCTACCATGCAAAGGCCTAGGTTGAGACCCTTTAACCTAAGTTAGGAAATGCAAAGTTTTGGTTCACAAAATTGGAAAACCTTTATTTTATTTTAATTGGACAAAAATTTTGTTAACCCTAGAATTGGGTATATGACAAAAAAATTTAATATGAACCCGATAACTTTAACAAGATGCATGCACAAAGAGGGAACACCGATACATCACAAGGGTACCCTAATTTTCTAAATTAATATGTATAAGATAAAATCATGGAAAAATTCATGAAAGTGCCAAAGGTTATGAGGAACTCAAATATAAACTTTGAACAATTTAATACTTAGGTTGATGCCCCAAGCAAATTGGACAAAAACAGTCAAATATTAGGCAAATTAATATTCCTATCAGCTAAAGTGACATCCTATCTAAAATTTAATTAAAATGTACATACGTATATATATAGTAAACAATTTATTGATATACTGAGTTAATTAATATGAATAAATATAATTTTTCTAGAATTTTTCTTCTCTGTTTAGGCCCTCTAAAAATTCAAACAAGTCTCCAAATACCCTGTCTTTGTTTAAATTCTGAGAGCAAACCATAAAAGATATTGGAATGAAACCAAAGAAAATGGAAACTAGAAACACTCCTCTACCTCCAGTAAAAATTCCACTAATTTATCATGTCCACAGATTAATCTATGAAGCTACAAATATTAGAGAGAGAAATAATCTGAAATTTATTTAAAAATCAACTCTACTTGTGTTCTTACCCACCTCTCTCACCCCAATCTAGACCACCACGAAGTAGACGCACTTGAAAGCCACTTAAGCTTGCTCCACCCAATGTGCAAAGTGTTCCACCGCTCAAGAAAATGCCAGGGAGAAAGAGAAGGAGAACACGTATCAGCGCCCCCTGCAAGCCACCTAACCAAGCACTGCCAGCTCAACCTTCATTGTTTGAAAAACCCTTTCGCCACCGCAATCTTCATCACTGCAATCTTCGTCACTCCCACATTCTGTTCCACCAAGAAACCAAGGGAGAACATCTCGGGATCACCGGCAACGAGCTCTTCATATCCATCACCTGAAGCTGCTTGATAGCTCTCATGTTTGATCCGGTGAGCTTCGCTGCATCCCATTCTCGGGAACACGATCCTCTTCCTATGCCTAATCCAGCTGTGTGTTTTGTTTCCTAGGTTGCGATGGCCGAGATCACCGGAGTGTGGCCATAGCTGTTCCTCGCGCCGCTGCCTAGACGTCATCACTGTCGTCGTCGTTTTGGACCAAGCCTAGCTGAACCACTGCGCCATTAACTTTGCCATGGCCTCCTCTTCAAAACCCCTCAAGAATCCCAAGGAATGATGCACCTAGGGAGATCGACCTCCATCTTCTTCGACTCCGGCTGACGAGCTCCAATCCGATCCCAAAGCCCTCAGTGAACCTCAGGTCAATTCCTTGCGCTCACACCATCTTCTAGCAGGACTTAACCTCGTGCATGCTTTGGTTTTACAGTCTCTTGTCCGGAACAAGCCAGTGTTGTCGCCCTGTAAGATTTTGTCGCTGCTGAGCCATTTCTCTAGTCGCCGTCGCCGGACAAACCTCAACTGCCTAGGCATGACTTCGGGTAAGCCTCCATAACCCATGTAGACCTGCGTACGTACTTTGGTTTGCACTAATTCAAGCCGCAACTTGTTATGCACTGGCAATGCCGGCCGTGCCACGGGTTGCACTAGCCGCCAGCACTGCTCCAGCCACCACAGCCGATGACAAGACCATCGGGAGCTTCGCCATCACCTGCTCTGTCTTTTTTGGTCATTTCCACCAAGTCCCCACAGTTCGCCGCTGGTGAGACCGAACAAGAGCTCTGTCGGACTTCATTCTGCTCTGCCCTGCTTTCTTTCCCGTGAGTGTTCCTATGACAGGTGGGTCCCACTTGTTTAAATCTGTTAATCAGTGATTCAGTAGGAAATCAAAACTTGTAAGATTTATTTTGTAAATACTCTCTCTGTGACATGTGACCCAAGGACCTAAATATAATTAACACAAAATACCGAGGACTCTTAAAAAATTTCAATTCACATGTGCTGAGGACTGCGGGTAGTTTTTCCATGGACCCAGGGACCTTTTTGCATATTGGTCTCTCACTGACAGGTGGACCCCATGTGTGTAAAAATCTGAAAATACAAAGAGAAATAGCTGAAGCATAAAAATTTTAACATGAAAACAACTAACTTGTAAAACCCATATAAAATCCAATTTAACTCATTTTGGAGTGAACAAAATTTCTATGAACTCACAAAATGATAATCTTTAATTTAGTATTATAAAACCTGGCACTCACAGTGCAAATTTTGTCTTAAAAAATTTCTAAGTTAAATCACCCATAGAGCTTGCACAAAATTGTAGAATACATAGAAAATCCAATTTAACTTATTTTTTAACAAACTCAATTCTACAGATCCACCAACTTGCATTCTTTGTTTAGGAAAAATAAAAACATATGGTTACCTAGAACCAAATACCTTTAAAATTATTGGCATTAAAATGATGAACTATAGGTAGGCTGAACTTTAGGAATTTATATAAAATTTATTTTAATCCCTTTTTGAATAAACTCAAGTTTTCACCAAAATCCATATTTTCAAATCATAAAATAAAACATATGCCTACTGTATAAAAATATCACTTAAATATTTGTATGAGGAATAAACAATTTAGAGTACACTACAACTTGTAAAATTTGTAGTAAATTCATTTTTAATCCTTTTGAATTGAACTAAGTCTCCATAAAACCAGCAAGTGATGAGCTTCAATTAGGTAAAATAAAATATGGCAACTCATATACTAAATATGTAGGAAAACCTTAAATAGTTAACTTAGGTGCTAATTACAATAAATAGTTAAGCACTATATCGATGTAGGTATAGATGTGTGTGTGTGTTCTATATATATATATATATATATATATATATATATATATTGTATCCTAGCTCTAAGCAAATCAAAATAAAACTTGTTGGACTAGAGGAACCATAGTTCCATCCTTATACAATAAGATTTAGGGCACTTAGCTCATATGACTAATCCTAGGTTGACATGTTAAATAGCTAACATCAGAGTCTCTAGTTTATAAAATATGTAGTGGAGCAAATTAAACTCTAAAAGTTTGAGCAAAGATTAGATTTTTTTAACTAAATTATTTATTTTTATACATCATTAGCAAATATAACATGCTCTGAAAATAAAACCTCTAAAGCCAAATAGGTGTAGACACTATGTACATAGAACACGTTATAAATTTTAAAACCTATAGGAAATTCATAATAACTCCACAAATTGTGAAACCAGATGTATTAGTCTTAGAAAATATAACCCAATACAACCCTTCACCTCTGTGAAGTCAAATTAATAAAAATAAAAATTTAGGAACACTGTCGAGACAACATCTAACCCTATACAGCTACTACCCGAGGAAACTTCTAAAATCAATAACTCCCAAATAGGATAAGATAAATTAGAAATTCCTTCATCAAAAATCACTTTAGACCAGTACCCACTCAATGTGCAGAAAAAATCATGCATTTTAGAGCATTTTGGATTTTTGCCTGTTTTCGGTGTTTACTTGCATATCGTGTCTCTTGTTTAGATAATTGCATAAACGGTGAAGAAGTGGATTAGGTGCTAACATCCCTCCAAAGTTTTTCCCTCCTTTCCTTTGAACACATTGAATCCCATATTTTGAGGGATGAAATTATTTGTTTGCAAAATTTGCATGTGAACATAGACTATATAGATTTTTAAAACTTGGGTATGGTAGATATGACCTACTTGCTGCATTTCCTACCTTGATAATTGAAATCCTTGCTGTTTGTATCCCTAGAAATGGTTAGAGTACTTTCCTTGTGCTCAAATGGATTTAGATATGCGATTTGCAACTACTTGCGTAGCCTTGCCTAGAATTTTGCAAATACTTGTTCCATCTATATTTAATATGTGAGTTTTTGTTAAAGTGTGCCATTGCTGAAATGGGTTTAATAAGATGAGTATTTGCGAACCAAAATGGGTAAAAGTGTGATTTTGACTTGGGCGGCACGTGGCATGCAATTGATGTATTTGCATTGCCGATAGGGGAGTGTTTGTCCAAGTCCGTAAGGACCGAACTTGTGTCACCAACTTAAAGTTAACCGTACAACCACATGTGCTAGTATGGGATAGCGTTAGCTGAATAATCTAGTTAGCACCTAGCCTTGCATTATGGCAGGCGCGGTGAGTATGGGTTTGGATAACCGAAAGGAACTTCCTATTTACCCCAATGGATAATCTAGGCGACTAAGTCTTTCCAATACCATGATATCGTGCCACGTGGGTGGATTCCTATCGCGTCCGCCACCACGGCATTAAGTTAAAGTGTGGGCCCACCACTTAACGGTTCTAGGTCATATTCTAGTATGCCTAGGATGGAGGAAACACGTATCATGCTATTGCAAGGCTAGGGGCTAAGTAGTGTAAAGGCTTCGTGGTGACCTCTAGACTGTACTCAATGCATAAGAGTATGGTGGTACCGACGGGTACCGAATAAACTAGAGTGATTCACTTCATATGGGTAAATCTATACAAACTCTGCAGAGTTATCAAAACTAATCGATTAGCCGTGCTCACGGTCAAGAGAGCTTTGGTGAAGTGTCATGAGTATAGACTCAATTGCTTCAAAAACGTGATCAAGTGTTTTTAACAACATGCGTTGAGTTGTGTGTGTGGATAGATGTATGTAAATATTGTAACTTGTCATCATGGAGGATGACAAGGTATTTATTATGATGAAATTATAATGTATTTAATGATGACACTACTACAAAACAAAGATATTGTAACACTTATATGTAACATATTCATCAATGTGTTCGAGTGAAATTTCATAGTAACACAAAATAGTGTGTTACAGACTTCGGTTGTAACACAAAACACTTTCTCGATAAAAATGTGTTGCTACTCAGTAATTACAGTAACACAAAATTAATGTTACAAGCGAAATGTTTCAAAAGCGTATTGTGTTGTAACACATAAATGGAACATATAAAATGTGTTACAAATATATGCACCGTAGTAACACAAAATAATGTTACGGTCCAAGTGTTACAATGAAATATATACATACGGACCTTTCTATTCATAAGAGACACGAACATCGCCCTAGGTGTCGTCAGGGCCGTTTGGCAATCACTTGTGGTCATCATATGAGAACCATGTTACAATAAGTAAGGGATTAAAAGGTTAATTTGATGTGAAAATAGATGTGAGTAATATATTGATACTAACCTATGTAATGGTTTCACAAAAACGATCACAAATTAATACAATTCGTAATGGTTCCAGGCCGAGGCCGTCATAGAACAGTGTGAAGATCAGCTACCCAACCCAAGCCCAATTTCTACGAGATACTCTACATGAAGTACCCACGAGAATAAATCATATGACATAGTAACGTATATGGTTTGAAGCCAAAATACATGTCTGAATCACTGTGACGGTAACTACAGTGAAGAAATAACCCACTCCTTAATTTAATTAAACAACAAATCCATGGCATCAAAATAACAATCTCTTCTAGCTGATCGTCTGATCGTCATTTTCAACACAAAGCAGAATTGCACCTCGCAAAATAAATCTGACCGGAAGGGCCAAGCTCCCATGCCCTTCACTTGTCATGCTTGCTGCAAGGCTGCAACCTGCAAATGAACAGAACACAAAATAAAATAAGTACTGGACAGAGAATGAAGAATATTAAATTACTATAGTGAGACATAAAGTTACAACAAAATTTGATTACCGCTACTTTAATCTTTCAATGGAACGAATTATAGGGAAGTATTAAAAAAATAGCATTAGAGCATATATCTAAATCAAATTTGATATTTGCAGGCCTCCAAAAATGTATTATAGCTAGTAGAAGTAATTTGCAAAATGCAAGACTTAACAGCAGCTGCAAACCACGACTGCACTTTGCTCTTTGCAGTTACTACAACAAATTATCATTATAGTAAAAATTAAATTAAACATGCATAGCCATTGAACAAATTGTCATTATTGTAAAAATTAATTAAATTAAATATATATGAGAACAGCTTGTACAATGACGCATTAAAAGGAGATGAACACAAAACATTGAAGAAATGAGCTTGCACAATAAAGAGTCTAGGTACTACACCTCATGAACTATGATTGGTCATCCAATCCATTCCCACTAGCACCCGCAACATCACTTTCATCCACTATGGTTCCCTCAATGTCTCTTCTAGCCCATCGATGTCTTACATTTGGACTATTGAACATATCTCCAAGGTGTGTGACATGGAATGGCTCATTTTCTACATCATCATCCCATTCATCAGTATCTGTGTCATATATATCTCTTGGTTTCATCTTCATGACTACAGACCACCCAGGGTTTTCTTTGTCTTTGTCTTCAGCATAAAACACCTAGTCAGCTTGGTTAGGAAAAATGTATGGTTCATGACCAATCTTTTCTCCTATATGTATTAGGTGTGAGAAATGAACCAGTGTGTAGTCATACTTGTCTTTCTTGATTCCTCTTTTAGAAAGAACATCAACCCATTCACATTTGAAAAGTACCATAGAAAATTTCCCAGAGTAGTTTAGGTCAATAATATCAATTATTCTCCCATAGTAAGTCACATCATCTAAAACTGGCCTGCCATCACTTGCACTGGCATAACTTGATGTTTTTGCAGTTAGCACTACACCACTATTTTGGGTTACCCCATCCAACCGTTTTGGCCTAAAATGGAAACCTTGACTGTTGAAAGAACGATACCTTTTTGCAGCCTCAACTGGGCCACGAGCTAGCCATCTAATGTCATCTTTAACACCATGAATGTCATTTTCCCTCTCTAACTGCATTATCTGTACAATTATACAAGTTTAGTTTTGTACAATACTGCTACATGTAAAGCATTTGAGTTAAGGTAATTACATGACTTCTAAACCATTGATGGAACTTCTCATTTAGGGTTTTCTCAACATCTCTATGACTGGTTCTACGTCCAGTACCTTTTGCAATGATCTCTTCAGCATGAGCTCTACAATTTACATGTAAGAAAAGTTACGAGAGGAAAAAGTATTTATGTTGACAAGTTTGAGATATTAACTAAGGTATGGATCAACATTAGAACAATTGAATAGCACATATCTGTGTGATTGTACTTTAGCCAAACCTCTCAGGACATAGCTACTTGGCTTCCCAAGTGGTTTCCCAGGATGAGGAAAAAGAGTTGATGCATGTCTAGCAGAGCATCCAAGTGACTCATCATTATCATCATTCCGTGAAAGCCTATTAGATAATGTCTGAAAACCATCAAGAAATGATGAACAAAAGTGCATAGCCTCTTTTGCCAGAACTGATTCAGTAGTGCAGCCCTCTGGACGAGCTTTATTTCTCACATTTGACTTCAAATCACCAAGATACCTATAGAAACTAGTATAAATTAATAAAAACTTATTAAGTGCAGAGCGAAGGTACAAAACATGCCTCTTAATTTTTTATAAGAAAAACATACCTTTCCACAAAATACATTGACCGATAACATACAGGACCACCTATTTTTGCCTCCGTTGCTAAGTGAAGAACTAGATGCACCATGATTGTGAAAAACCCGGAGGGAATATCATCTCCATCCGACATAGTGTCATTATGATTCATTCCTCTAACTTCTCAAGTTCATTCATGTAGAGAACTTTTGCATTCAGTTCTCTAAAATACCCACACGATCAAATAGGATAGATGTAACTTCATCCGGGAGAAGACCTCTCAAAGCAAGTGGCATAAGTTGTTGCATTAGTATATGGCAATCATGACTTTTTAGGCCTGAAATTTTTGCTTGACCAACATTTACACATCTAGAGATGTTACTAGAATAACCATCAGGAACTTTTATGTCATGAAGGACTTTACAGAATTGTTGCTTCTCCTCTTTAGACATGTTATATAAAGCTGGAGGCAAGTAATACTTACCATTAGCCTTTTTTGTGGATGTAGATCTAGCCTGATGTTCATTTCTTGCAAGTCTTTCCTTGCTTGTAGGTTGTCCTTTGACTTGGTATCCATTTCTAAAAGTGTCCCAAATATATTTTCACACACATTCTTCTCTATATGCATAAAGTCAAGATTGTGCCGTAGCAAATTATACTTCCAGTAAGATAAACAAAACAGGCCACTAACACCCTTCCAGGTTTTGGACTTCTCAAAGTCTTCAATTGATTTTATCCTTTCCAAAAGAGATACTCCGGAATAAGAACTAGGTCTCAATCGATGCTCTTCAGTTCCATCAAATGAACTAGCATCATAATGGAACTCATGGCCAATCGGTAGATATCGTCGGTGTCCCATGAAACATTGCTTGTAGTCATGCTTCAAGTGTCTTGAACTTGTTTCATCTTCACAGGACACACAACCCAACTGTCCCATGACACTGTACTTTGCCAGTATCCCTGTCCCAGGGTAGTCACTCACAGTATGCAATATTGTAGCATAAAGTTGAAATCTCTCATCTCGAGATGCATCATATGTAGATATACCAGTGTCAAACAACTCATTTAGCTCATCATAAACCGGCTGCATAAATGTATGGAAGTCCTTTCCGGGTAACCGGAATTATTAGAGTGAGAATGAGAGAAGAAGCTTTCATGCATAACCATGGTGGAAAGTTGTATGGTACTAATACAACTGGCCAACAACTATGGGTAGAATTACACTTCCCATACGGGTTAAAACCATCTGTTGCTATTCCAAACCTCATGTTTTGAGAATCTGATGCAATATGAGGGTGCGGGGAATCGATGATTTTCCAAACCTCGAATCAGCAGGATGGCGCAAAGCACCATCCTTTGTACGCTCCTCATCATGCCATCTAGTTAACATTGGCTGTTTCCTTATTCATGAAAAGCCTTTTAAGTCTGGGTTTGATTGGAAAGTAACGTAATACCTTATTTGGGGTTGCCTTTCTTCTTTCCTTTTTTGTTAATGATGTGTTATCTGGCTTATTTTTCCATCTTGAAGCTTTACATTTTGAACAGAAGTCATCATCTTTCTTGTCTTTCCGATAGAGCTGACTATTATTTGGGCACACATGAATCTTCTCATATCTAAGACCAAGCTTCGCAATGGTCTTCCGAGCCTCCACAAATGTTCTAGGTATATTTGAACCATTTGGGAGAGCTAGCTGTAAAATTTGAAGTAGATCATTAATTGATTTATTGCTCCACTTGTTGGTCGATTTCACATGAAACAATAGAACTAGGAAAGAAAGTTTTGATAGCTCACATCCTTCCCACAAAGGTTCATCAGCAGTCCTAAGCAAATCAAAGAAATCTTGTGTTTCCACATCTGGTCCATCTTTAGGATAACCTGATGCATGAGGTCCATCAGTGTCATGTCCACTTTCTATATATCCAAAGGCTTCTTGAACTACTTGACGCATATTAGTGTTTAAACCTGGAAGTGGTGGCTCTGGATCTTTGTTTTTTCTTAAACTTGGCCCTGAATCTTAGTTAGCAGAAATATAAGACGCTGTTTCCCCATGACAACCCCATATAGTGTATCCACGCAGCATTCCATTACACACTAAGTGCTCATATACCGTTTCTTGCATTTGTAATTGTCTGTTGACACATTTGACACATGGGCATTGAATCTTTGCATTGGACCTTTTCCCACTGTAGGCAAACTTTATAAAACCCTTTACCCCAGCTATGTACTCATCACTTGGTCTTTTGGATTGCAACAACCTCTTAATAGCACTTAAGTCCATTAATTCTCTAAAAACAAAAAATACTATCACTACATCAGGTATGTGATACTTCAATATCATATCTAGGACAGAATGTTGGAAATACACAACTATGATTTTTTTCATAAAGTGGACTCAAACGTTTGTTTATCCTTACTATGAGTGGATGAAAAATCTATAATAGTAGAAATAAAGAAAATAGATTAGGATCCTCCACCTTATTTTAACTGCAGGAAGCACAATAACCTTCCGAAGGGACAGTTTGCTATAATTCTAATAGCCTCAAAATATAACCACTGTGATGATGAAACAATTTGATTATTTCTTCAGAGGACTGCAGAAAAGTAACCTCGATATTAGCTTTCAAAATTTTGAGAAGAACAAAAAATCTTCAGCCCTACAAATGAATCAGAGTACTTTGCCAATTTATCATGTACGTGGAAAACTTCAGATTCAACTCACCGGGCAATACTCTTGCAAAATGTTTGTAATATAGTTTCTACAAATTTTTTTCTCTGAACTTTGACCTCTACATTTGGTTCACTGAAATAAAATGTGCTCCAGTTGTCAGTATTAAAATATATGGTGAGTAGCAGGAAGCATCATTATAGCATTCAGCTATGATTATTTTTTGAAGCAGTTCAGTTATGTTTTTCATGATACTGTAATGAACAAAGCAAGTACTAGATATTGCAATGATTATATTTTCATCAAATTTGCCTTAATAATTCACAAGAGACCAATAAAGAATGATGAACAACACAATCTCATCCTGATGGTCATAGTTACAATAGCAGGGTCGTTCAACTCTAGTAATTCTATTTAATTTGTACTACATGCATCCAAATATTAAATCATTATTTTAGGCATTAGCAAATCAGAATAATTAAATTTGAGAATGAGAAAACAAGTACCCGAAAACAAGTACCAGTGCGGCTGCGAGTATGCGACGAGAAGACGAACGTGCTCCTACGGCCCTGACGGTAGTGGCCTGCCCTTCTGCCTAAGACGGATGCCGGCACACCGCGATGCCAGTGCGACTGCGGGCAGTGGCTAGGCCCCAGGTGCCCAACGCGCCTCTTACTCCGTCAATCAACCGTGGAGCACGAGCTCGAAGCCATGGCAGGCGGCCAGGGGCGCCCCTTGCTCGCAGCAGTCGAGTTCCCGGAGACCGGAGTCTAGGGCCGATGGACGGCGGCTGCTGAGTTGCTGCCTGCAGAGATGCGGAGATGGATTGCGGCGGGTGTAACGGAATCACCGAGTCGCAATGCGTCGGAGTTGCGGCTGCTCTTTCCTCTTTGTTGTGTCTTGGGCTGGTATACGAGCCTTTATCAGCCGATATTCATACCCATATCACGCCAACATGATATCCACTTGCTCAATTTAAAAATAATATTTTAAGTGCACAAATATTTTTAAAAAGAAATATTTAAATATCATTTTTTATCTCTCAAACTTTAAAAATTCAAATCTTTTCATTGGAAACTTCAAATGAAAAAGTTGTCAACTATAAAGTTTTATAACTTTCTAAGATCTGCAATTTTTATTTTGGTCATCTTTTCATTTGATTTTTTATAAACTCAAAGTTTAAATTTCAAAAATTATCTACTTCGAAAGAGTAAATGATTTCAGCTGGAAAAGTCTTGAATAACAAAGTTGTGCAACTCATCAAGATCTACAACTTTTATTTTGGTTATTTCTTCATTCGGCAAAGTGATAGTAACGTGGTCCACAAATCTTACATCTCTCTCACAAAGTTTACTAAAGTATAAGAGAGAGATGTATCTTTAGTCCCGGTTGGAGCCACCAAATTCTGATCTGCGCTGCTCTAAATTCTAGCGCGTAGATGAAGGAGAAGGGCGCCAGTAATCCCTGTGATCTGAAGCAGTAGGTGGATGTATTATTTAAGTGTTGATACACGTTTAGTAAGTGACATCCCTTATCATACAATCTGATGGTTATGTGTGTAGCAAAATTGGCAGAGACTTAAGACAGAGAAGCCCTTGCATTATATCTCAAACTAACTCCTTCAAAATTGACAACTGAACTGGTGCAACGTAGTCTTGACTCTTGAACTCATTTGTATGCAGTGAAATTTATTGAAAGCTCCATGTTTCTCAGCATAATAACTATGATATTTTTTTCCTTTTAGGATATAAAAGAGGGAAAGCAAGCAACAAGAAACTCCGGTGGGATAGAGATTCAGATTTTTACTTCTACTTCTTCATGAAATTACCTGCTTTTCACAACTCTATTCCCTGCTGATAGCACGAAGAACTGAACTGAACACTTGCAACTGCCAGATGTTACATACTTAGGTATACTTCGATTTTGTGTTTGACAGATAAACATGCATTTGAAGTATTTGAGAATCTTGAAATTGTAATGGACTATGTTTAGGAATTAACTATATTGCAGCTGGAAGCCTAGACTTGGAAGGCTGGAACTTATTTGCTAATTGCTACATGCTACTATTAATTTGTAGCTTCCTGGAATGAGCATGAGCCAGTGAGGCAATTCTGTCATATTTGTACTACCTTCAGTACTTGACCTTGATGCAATGGTTATAATGTAATAGTTTTATGCTAGAAGCCATATTTCTCATATGAATCTTTGTTAGTTTCTACCTTGCTGGAAGCCTGAAATAATTTATTTTTTCATGTGAATGTCTGATATTTATTTCTAAATCTTGGGTCTGTTCTCGGGTGCGGGTTACCGGTGCGGGTGCGGGTAACCTGGCGGGTAAAATTCCATTAACGCGGGTGCAGGTTCCCATTACCCTTCGGGTACGTACCCATTGCCAAGTTGACACGTGGCACATGTATAGGTGAAATATTTTTTTAATCTGAATATGTTACAATAGATATAAAAAAAGTGTTACAACTATGTGTTCCTTTGTTCTATACTATGCTCTACCATTATATAGAAGTGTTACTAGAACTAAAAAAGTGTTACAACAAACAATCCTTGTAACACTAGGTAGATGTTCCAATAGATAAATAAATGTGTTGCACACTATGTATTCCGCTATAATGCAAACTGTTAATAGAGTAAAAAAAGTGTTACAATAAAAATCATTGTAACACTAGACAAATGTTCCTATAGACAAGCAGATGTGTTACAATAAACCATTCTATAGTAACATGGTCAATTGGAACACAAAAAAAATTGTGTTACTAAGAGAGCTAGTAACACATTTTTTAACATATAGTAACAAAAGTTGGTGTTACTATATCCCTGCGCTGTAGTAGTGTGAACCCAAAAACTTGTTTTGTTAATTGAAGTATCAACTCCTTTGTAAAAGGATTGCGAAAATTAAACTTGCTTTATGCTGAAGATGAGCCACCTATATAGCCTCCTTTGAATATAAGCTTTACATGAAGTATGTTAGGCTTGACTGGTGGTTGCTAGTACATTAATTTGATTAATGTACTGACACTTGCCACTGGAATATCCATTTCGCTTGCAGGTTAGACTTAGTTCTAGAATGTTGTGGGTAATCGACTGTTTCTTCTAGGACGTGAACTTACTAGGGTAAACCCCTAGTCAGTGTGCTTGTGGGTGGGTAATCAAGCCTCCATTGTTCTCTGATTTATTTATATTTATTTGACCGGTCGACCTATGTACTTATCTAAGTGTTGTAATCCTTTAAATTTCTTTCATCTTACATGTATTCGCTATGTATATCCATGCTTGAGATGAAAGTGTGAATCTAGCGCACATCCTGGGAACTAGATTCACATAAGTAAGAGTTAAGGTTATTTGAGATGTTATAGATCTTTAGCCATTTTTCCAAGTCTCCTGAATGTGTAACACATCTGGTCGCCATCTTCGAGTGGTTTGACGGGCACATCTCAGGCTGAAGTTGACAGCATGCTAAAGGCCCAGCAATGTCTCACGTAACTTTCTCTCGGGACGATCGAACGTCTCTTTACGTTTGTTTGATGACTTGAAGTGTTTCACTTCATCATGCAAATGTAATGAGATGGTCCGAGCGACTCCGACAAGACATGGTATCAGAGACAATACCGACTATAGGAGCCCCTTAAGTTGGTTGTTTAGAATGAATTCTCAAAAATTATTTTGAGGGCTTCGCTCTCAGCTACAAACTATTTGCGAAAACCATATTCAATCTTATATCTCATCCCTCTCTAGAGATTATTCTTCTCTATATCTCCATTTCGAGTTCTAAAACTCTTATCTTGCTCTATAGGGCCGAAACCTTTGAAATATTGTATCTTCATGAAAAGAGGGTTTGAAAATACTTAATAATCATCACTAACCAGTACCAAAGGGTTTTTGAAAAGTTTTGAAATCCCTTTGCAAACCATTCCTATGTACTAGTTCTGATTTGTAAAATATCGGGTTAGAAATAGCCTCTAGCAAATGGGTTTTGAAATGGATTGCAAAAACATAAAACATGATAGACACTGTAAGGATTCCATCTTATCATGTTATCTCTGCACAAAAATGAATTGGGTTGGTTTTGGTACCTCTTTCTCATCTATTCAAAATTTTATCGATGTGGCCTAAAGCAGGTAGTTTGGTATAGAATATAATTTGTTGTGTTCAAATCCTTTAGATTGATTGATTAGATGGACCACCCAAAATATCATCTAGCCTCTGGTACACCCTAACATAATGGGAATAAAAGATGGTAAATTTAGCTAACTTAAAACTTGGATAAAGTTTTATTTCGTGCCGGTTGTTGTGTTCTGGAATTTTAAGTCAGTCAGTTTGCAAATTCTGCCCAGGCTAAGAAGTAGGATGTCGAAACTTGGTTTCGGCAATAGAAAATTGGGGGTGCAGTCAAGATCACCAAGCACAATGGGTTAGGAGGAAAAGAAGATTTAGACAGGTTCAGGCCCTCTCGTGAGGTAATACCCTACTCCTGTTTCGGTGGATTCGATCCGCCGAGTGTCTTTATTGATCTTGTGATCTAAAGCTGAAGGCTGATCTAACTTCTCATGAAGCATATGATCTAAAGCCGATGTCGCATATCCCTCAAGGGACGCCCCTTACCCCCCTTATATAGTCTTGGGAGGTGGGCTTACAGATCGGAAACCCTATCTTACTCTAAGTCGGTTTCCTCAATCTTACCAAACTATGACTATGAGCCATTGCCTTATCTAATCGGCAACGTAATACCCAAGTCGTAGTTGGTTTACATATTTGGTAAACACAACCTATCCCTATCTCCAGTCGGATAAGCTTGCCATGTAGATATCCGATTGCCATAATCTCCACAGTAGCCCCCGAGTCCTTTTCAGTCGACGAGACAACTCAGCTTCAAACCAAAACGTTACGCAGCCAAAAATCTTTTTGGCCGAGTGCTTCGGCGCCGAGTGATTTCATCATCTCTGCTGAATCTTCCCGAGTGGCTCCAAAGACTGTGAAGGGCTGGAAAATATCTCAAAAATTCTCAAAAATAAATATCTAGGTGCATCTCCGATGCACCTAATTAGGTGTAGCCCCGACTATGTGGTTAGTCAAAAATAGACTAAACATATAGTCAAGAACTATAAAAAATTATTCTTATGTAGATGCTTAGCTCAAGCTAAAGCAACCTCATCACTCGTCAAGCTCGTACTCGTCCGAGTGAATTTGCCCGAGTCAACTCAGAACAAATAACTCAATCAACCCTCGTGGGTGAAAAGCACTCGGTAAACTCATGCTTATCCAAGTGGATCTGCCCAAGTCATCTCGGAACAAATATTTCAATCATCCCTCATGGGTAAGAAATCAATTCGCTCGGTAAGCTCATGCTTATCCGAGCTGATCCTCCCGAGTCATCCCGGAAATTTGCCCGAGTCATCTCGGAACAAATAATTCTCTTATAAATGCTTAGCTCAAGCTAAAGCAGTTATAAAAAATCACATCACTCGGCAAGCTCATGCTTATCCGAGTAAGTTCTCCCGAGTCGTCTCGGAACAAACAATTTAATCAACCCTTGTAGGTAAGAAGTTAATTCACTCGGCAAACTCATGCTTATCCGAGTTGATTTGCCCGAGTCATCTCGGAACAAATAGCTCAATCGACCCTCGTGGGCAAAAACACTCGGCAAGCTCATGCTTATCCGAGTTAACTTGTCCGAGTCATCTCGGGACAAATAATCTAATCAACCCTCGTGGGTAAAAACACTCGGCAAGCTCATGCTCATCCGAGTTAACTTGTCCGAGTCATCTCGGGACAAATAATTTTAGTCAACCCTCATGGGTAAAAAACACTCGGCAAGCTCATGCTCATCCGAGTTAACTTGCCCGAGTCATCTCGGGACAAATAATTTAGTCAACCCTCATGGGTAAACAAATTTTTCAGTCATCGAAAATACGACCAAAATATTAAATAGCTCCTGCCATAATATTGGTCTTAATCTAAAAAGATCTTCACCAAGGTGGAAAAATAGCATTGATATAATCATTTAATCAAATGCTTAGAAACCAAACAGTCCCTGTCATCGGGACAACCATGAAAAGCTTAACTGTTTGTCACCTTTCAAATTGCATCGTGCCAACTTTTCATGAAGTTGTGCAAACCGCGGTATGAAAGGATTGTAAAGGTATTGGGCTATGTGACACGTGCATATTGTCAAGGCAAATCTGCTTAAGTCCATCTACTTAAGTCCCTAAAGACACGTGTCAAGCCACACCTTACTGGGCCGCAAGTCTCTCATGGGCTCGGCCCAATCGCGAGATAACTTGGCAAAAACCCTCAAGTCTTTTTACGAAGCCTCAAGGTCATCCTCGACACTTCATCTTATCATCTTGGTCTCTTTATGCCTCCGATGTGAACTTGTAGGTATCTAGCTTATTTATGTTAATGCCTTGACCTGAGTCTTCATAGAAAATTTCTTAAGTAATTTTCGCCCGACTGTCACCAAGCCTAAAACTTGATTAGATCATCAAAAAATTCTCAGTCCTTGTCTATTGAACTCGAATCAAAACAATAAACAATGATAAACTAAATATAAACAAGTTATCAAAGAAAACTATGCTTTATTGACACGTATAGCCCCAACCGTCAACTCAAGAAGTCATCTTGCTTGAGGTTGACAGTCAAGAACAACATAAAACTTACGGCAATTTAAGCATAGTATCGTCGAAGATGTTCAATATTCCAGGAGTTCTCCAACATAGATCCATCTTCGCTCTTTAGTCGAAATGCTCCTGGCCGAGTCACCTCAGCAATTATGTATGGTCCCTCCCATAGTGGAGATAATTTGTAATGGTCCTTGATGGTCGACTGGATCAAGGAAGATTTTCTTTGTTTTGGCTCGCCTTGTCCCAACATGGCTATCTTCTTTGTAGGAATTTCACCCTCTTTAGATGTTGATGTAGCCGGATTTCTTCCGGCCACGTGATCTCTCACAAGATTGGGCCATATCGCAGCTTTCTTTGTCGCAGGTGAAGGCTTGCTTGACGTTGCTGCGCAGGGTGATGACGCCGTTAGGGCCGGGCGTCTTCATGCATAAGTAAATGTAGTGTAGTATCGCTATGAACTTGGCGAGTGCAGGCCTTCCGATGATCGCGTGGTAGGCCGTCTTGAAGTCGACCACCCCGAAGGTGGTATTCTCCGTTCAGAAATTCTCGCGAACTCCTGAGGTGACTAGAAGGGCGACGTGCCCGAGTGGTGTGGGCGACGCCCGGGATCACTCCGTGGAAGGGGGCTGAGCTTGTCTTCAACTCGGTTCTCGGATTTGTATCTCATCCAGGGTCTTGACGAATAGGAGATTGAGGACACGCCCCCATCGATGAGGACGCGCTTCGCTCGATGTTCGAACCACCAGTCAAGTACCAAGGGATATCGCCTGGGTGAACCACTCGGTCGGGATGATCCGAGCGATTAAACGTGATGGCCACCTCCGACCATCGTAGATGTTGTGGGACTTCGGGTTGTGCCGCATTGACCTCGCGGTCCATCAGCTTTTGCTTCCTCTTGGACTCATAAGCCTGCGGCCCCTGAAGATGTGATTCAGCTCGCCCACGTGGTCTTGAAAAGGCTTCAAATTTCCAGTCGGGTTGTTCTTCTTGGTTCCCGATGGACCGGTTTCATTAGTTGGCTTCTTGTTCAACCGTGTCGCATATTGCTCTGCGAATTGCTTGTAGATGATGCGTGCACCGAGCGTTCATGATCGTTCATGATCGCGTCGTAAGCCGCAACTCGAGGACGACATTGAGAGTTGGATGTTGTGGCAACCAGGTCTTCGTGCCGACGCTTGCGGTCTTTCTGGGCCTGATTGTTTTTGCCGTTATCCTTCTTAGGATGTCGGCTTCCTCCCGATTGCTTATCGTCCCTCCTGTCGGGCCGGTCTTGGCGCGCCGCTTTGATTGCGTCGCTGGATTTGGCGTATGAGTTCGCATCTCAAACATCTGCTTCACCGTCTTCGGTGGCTTGCGCCCAAACTTTCCAATTAACAGCTCATCACGGACTCCCTTCTGGAAGGCGGCGATGATGATGTCGTCGGTGATGTTGGGGATCTTGTTGCGCTCTTCGGAGAAGCGCCGGATGTAGTCTTTCAATGACTCGTCTGGCTTCTGGACGATGTTGTAGAGATCGAAGTGGGTTCCAGGCCTCTCGAAGGTGCCCTGGAAGTTGGCGATGAAATGGTCCCTCAGCTCGCTCCACGAGCCGATTGAGCCTCTTGGCAGGCTCCTGAGCGAGTTCCTGGCTGAGTTGGCGAGGGCCACGGGCAGGTAATTGGCCATAGCCTTGTTGTCGCCACCTGCAGCACGGATGGCGAGGGTGTATACAGTTAGCCAAGATTCAGGGTCGGTCTTGCCATCGTACCTTTCAATCCCTGTAGGCTTAAAGCCACTCGGCCAATGCACTCGGCGGAGCTCCCGAGTAAAGGCTGGTACTCCGTCGTCGCCGCTATCGGGTGATCCCCTCCGATCTTCCCGAGTGCGTCAGTCGTGCTCCTGGTAGCGGCGATCGAGGACTTCCCGCAGATCACTCGGCGGGGTCTTCGGTTGGCTGGTTGGGTAGCTGGAGCTGTTGTTGCGGCGAACGCGGTGGTGGACGGGTGGACGTCCATGTCGTTTGTCGCGGGAGTCGGCCGTCTGCTCCTGGTACTTCGGCGTGGACTCGCGGGGTGGGCCTCTTGGCCTGGTCGTCGACCGATCTGGCTCGGGCCTCTTGTAGTCTCCTGACCTTAGAGGCGGAAGCCGGCTCTTGTCTGGCGTTTCGGCCACAGATTCAGTCGGCCTTCGTGCCGAGGTGGCGGGGTGGCCGTTAGCTGTGGCTGCGACGATGGTCTTAATCTTGTCGAGTATCGGAGTCACATTGGCGGGTGCCGTCTCCATGACGGTGTCCAAGAGAGTGAGCGCGGCAACAGCGTTCTGCTGTGGCGTTTGGAAGATGTTGGTGTTGCGAACTCGTGTTTGGAGGATGGCCTCCTGGGCAGATCGTCCGGCAGCGCGCAGATCCTGCTTCCTCTTGTCAGCCTCGTCCTTGCGTTGCTTCTCCTCTTCGGCCGTCTTGCGCTCGTGCTCAATCTTGGCTCGCTCTTCTTCAGCAAGCCTCCTGGCCATGGCTGAGTCGGACTCGTCCGGCTCGGCCATGAGGACATCAAAGCACTTCGGCTCATAGTCCATGCGGCAATCGGAGTCATCGGCTTCGTCTGAGGGGATGCCACAGAGGTCGTCGAAGCCGACGGAGCTGAGATATTCGTTGAGCTCCGAAGATGAGGGTGAGCCGAATGGCGGGAGGATGACGGCGACCTCCCTTGATCCTGGGTAGCCCGGGTATGGATCGTTCCAGTCCGAGTCAGAGCATGGGGAAGCAGGCTCCTCCGAGTGGGTCGACCTCAACTCGGGGGGGAGGAGTTTGCTGAAAATCTCGGCGATGTTTGGTAACCCAAACGGCACTGAGAGGTCTTCATCTGAGTAGATCGCTTCCGTCGGGGAGGCGAGAAGATTGACGCAGATTTCGGCGGTATTCGGTAATCCGAATGGTGCCGAGTGAAGTCCGTCGTCGGAGAAAGTAGATTGCATCTTGGTCTTCAAGACGTCGTTGTAGATCGTGGTGCTGTTCGGAAGTCCGAACGGCGTCGAGTGGATTTCTCCTACCGACTGGTCCGAATCCGAGTCGAAGGAGGAATCATCGACGAAGTTGGCGACGAAGTCGCCGAATCTTGAAGGAGATCCCATCACGCTTGTCGGCGAGATTGTTGAAGAAGTCTCGACGCGGGCCCCCTACCTGGCGCGCCAACTGTCGAAACTTGGTTTCGGCAATAGAAAATTGGGGGTGCAGTCAAGATCGCCAAGCACAATGGGTTAGGAGGAAAAGAAGATTTAGACAGGTTCAGGCCCTCTCGTGAGGTAATACCCTACTCCTGTTTCGGTGGATTCGATCCGCCGAGTGTCTTTATTGATCTTGTGATCTAAAGCTGAAGGCTGATCTAACTTCTCATGAAGCATATGATCTAAAGCCGATGTCGCATATCCCTCAAGGGACGCCCCTTACCCCCCTTATATAGTCTTGGGAGGTGGGCTTACAGATCGGAAACCCTATCTTACTCTAAGTCGGTTTCCTCAATCTTACCAAACTATGACTATGAGCCATTGCCTTATCTAATCGGCAACGTAATACCCAAGTCGTAGTTGGTTTACATATTTGGTAAACACAACCTATCCCTATCTCCAGTCGGATAAGCTTGCCATGTAGATATCCGATTGCCATAATCTCCACATAGGACTTAGACCTGAAAATTTTAATAAGAAGCATGTAGACTAGCCAAGCAATCCTCAGGAATTTTTGGCAAAATTTTTTAACTTTTTCAACATGGTGAAATAACTTGATTAGCTAGCCTAGCTATGTTCTGGAAACAGCAAACAGCCGCGTTCATCTTTTTATTTAGCCCAAACCACTCCTGGTAAAATATGCATCTTTTAACAGTAGCTCCTAGACATGCCCAGGAAGCCCCATGAATTTTGGTAGAATTTTTTAGTCCCTGCAACCTGCCCTAAAAATTCGTATAGTTGTGAAAACTAAAATCTGAGAATCAGTAGACTGCAGGTTGTTAAATTTGTACAGACAAAACCATAAGTGATAAAATTCTGATTTTCTTAAGGTAGGTCACAAACTTATTCACCTATCACCATCAGTTTTGCTAAAATTTTGTACCTTTGGGGATATAGCCCAAGGCGACCTATAAAGACGGCAAACCTACATTTTCTAGCACAACGGTACTTGACTAAACCATTTTCTCTAGGTCAACCCATCCGTCTAAAAATCATCAAAGATTTTCCCAACCAAAGGAAGCCTTGTTAGAGAACTAGGAATGGATGTCGATCGATCTTGCTGCCCTTCTAGATTTACCACTAAGCTCTGTTCTTACCAGATCGGCATAGAGATGTACCTGAGATCATCATGGCAACTTTAACCCTTGTTTCACAGATTCTCCTAACGAAAAGTTCTTTTAAGGGTGATAGTATACCATGACCTCATACACCCAAAAATAAAAATGAAGCATTTGTAAGTCCCACAAGCCTAAATGGAAACACCATGCTAAGAGCAAGTCATAAGCAAACTATGCGAATTAAGTTGAGATGGCTCGGTTCACAAAATTTTGTACCCCTTTTCGGATGGATGCAAAAATTGTAAATCGCAGCAACTCACAAACATGGTTTGGAGACTTGACTTGTAGATTTGGCAAACCCCTCAATATATATATACACACACACACACATATCTGTTCTATGGAATGAAGGCAATACAAAAAAATTCCTCATAAGCATTGAATCATTCCATAAATTCATCGTATTATTCATCAATCATGATATCATAGCATTCATGCATGCCATTTTCGCATAAAAAAAGTTATTGCCACACATGCAACATAACAATCAATTTTCCACCATGACCCAAGTATATGATATAAGCCCATGAGTAGTTGCGACCTTTTCTATACCTATGCAGAATTTCGGGTAGGATCTATAGACTCACAAACACCCATTTTGGAAAAATTATAGTTTAGACAGATACCGCCACCACCTGTTAATCAGTTGGACATTATGCTCTGTTCTCAGCAAAACAAGGTGTAGACCGATCTGAGATTACCAAACTAGTTTCTCTTCAATTTCACAAATCCTCCCATCTAAAGACTTCTAAATTTTAAGGGAGATAGCATGGAATGTTAGCCTCAAACATTCAAAATAGTGCCTAAGTTGCCATTAACTGCCTTCACTGTGAACTACCCGAGTGCGGAGAGTTCTTCTGCTATTTTCCATTTTTAGCTGAAGGAATTATGTTGTAAAAAATAGGTAATACGGCTACCATGTCACCTTTCATGTAAGGACCCAAAGGAATGTATGTAATAATAACCCAGAACTTGTTTGGCTTTGACTTAGCAATTAATTCACTCCCTGTCTGAAAAATTTAGACTTGTAGACATAAGCTCAACCAAACTACGGTTTGACCTCCAGATTTCCGCCATTGTGCCCATATGATAACCTCGTGCAACCAAACCTTTTGTACCGATCCTTCATCGCCCACCAGAATACCAAACAGCCATCATGCTTGACAAGAACAT
Organism: Oryza australiensis; assembly: GCA_019925245.2. Taxonomy (NCBI): domain Eukaryota; kingdom Viridiplantae; phylum Streptophyta; class Magnoliopsida; order Poales; family Poaceae; genus Oryza; species Oryza australiensis. Next base: position 59,718 of record JAIFGZ020000303.1, on the reverse strand, counting down.
TTTTTCCCCACTTCTCCAATAAAGGTTTCCACAACTTTGATAAAGCAAGTCTATTATACAACTTAGGAAAAACTTAACTTAAGCATATTAAATCTTGTATGTTTGAAAAGATTTCATAAAAACAAGAAACCGATAAAACCACATTATCAAAAACCTAGAGCTTCACTGCAGTTGTATCCATTATAATGTATTCGTATCATCTTTTCATGCCCCGCATCAAAATCTTGGCAGCCGTCCTCTGACGTATCCTGCCTTAGCCTCCAAACAAAGACTAGTGGGTATACTACCCAAGCCAGTAAAGTACGAGAATGTGTTCCCCTTTTAAGAGAGTTGACAAAATTCTCATTCCTACATGGGCTAGCCTTCGATGCCATAGCGAACCCATGGAGGATTTTGCCATTAAACAAGCTTCGGGGTTTACTCTATCTATATCAAAATCAACAATATAGAGATCACCCTTTAACTTTCCTTTAAAGGCAGCTGATGAGTCATCTCTCCTAAAAACGGTCACATCCACGTCGGTGAACAAGCAATTGTAACCCATTTTGCATAATTGTGAAACGGAAAGAAGATTATAGCTCAATGAATTGACAAGGAGAACATTGGAGATGGATTGATCATTTGAGATAACAATTTTACCTAACCCAATTACCTTTCCTTTGTCGTCATCTCCAAAGATGATATTTTCGTGATTTTTGTTAGTGATATGCCCTAGAGGCAACATGGAGATGTTGGATATCACGTCAATGTTTATGTATTTATGAATAAAGTGTTATTCAGTTCCATGAAGTAGACATCTTGTATTGATCAATAAGTACGTGACTTATTTATGAGACTCGATATGTATGAATCTATTTCTAAATGATCCCTGATCATATATCATATTATTGGAACTAATATGATTCTAAGATCGGCATGTTTATTGATTGATGATAATGTCTCATAGATCATGGGTATGGAGATACCAAATCAATAAACATGGACATATGTGTTAGAGAACACATTGTTGGATAGACCCACCATGAGACACTACAGGAATTAATGTGCCATTAGTTGGTCTCAGGTAGTGTTGGTACAAAGTCCTTAGACCTGAGATCACCATGGATTCCAACATGTGTAGTAGCTTACTTTGGGAGTACCAAACGCTATTCCGTAACTGGGTAGTTATAAAGGTAGTTTTCGGGTTTGCTATGAAACATGGAGTGGGATGTGAGTGATCAAGATGGAATTTACCCCTCCTTTGGAGAGATATCTCTGGGCCCCTCGAGGTAATGGATTATGGAAATGCATGGCCATGCTAAGTTGATTGAGGAGTCAATCAACAGACAGATAATCCAATACGGTTCGAGTGAATGGTTAAGCTATTGAAGGGATGGCACACATCTTGCCTATAGCTTAATTGGTGTCGTGAGGCAAAGGGGTTTGTGTACACATTACAGGTTCAGAGCCAATATTATATTCTTGTATACTATGGTCTCAATATGTGCTACTAGGCGCCGCTGTTGACAGGTCGGCTGAGTTGGACTCGAGCCGACGATCGGCTAAGTTAGACTATAGCCGAAACCGAGTATACCTGAACCTACAGGGTGGCACGCTTAAGGGGATAAGAACAGGCATTCGAGTTGGACTCGGATATGGCTCGATCGGGTAGGGATCCGATCGGATAGAGTCCTATGGGCTTACGATGTATGGGCGGCCAACTCTGTGAGATTCGGATATGATCCGATTCAAAATAGAGTCCTGATCGGCCACTAGTCCCAGTTGGCCAACTCTATATAAAGGGGCGAGGGCTGGAGAGCTGATATAGATCAAGCACGTCAATTGATTTGCATTACACCGAAATCAATCTGATCACATGCGGCTTTAGAAATCGACGAGATCAATCTCCACGGAAACCCTCTCCACTTTCGAGCCAAACCCTAGCCTTGCATCGCGTGCTAGCACACGGGTGTTCGGAGTTCTGTCCCTGGATGTGTGGATACCGGTAGAGGCGCTGCTACGTTGCGCTCTGTGGATCGGCCACGAATCGGCTGTGGTCGAGCGCATCGGAGCGAGGCGCGAGAACGCGGTCAGACGATTTGGCGAATTGGCTGATTGGTGAATCGACTGTTTTCGCGAATCGGCTGTAATCGGCCAGCACAGTTCCAGATCGGATAGCTCCTGATTGGCTATTTCCGCTGCATATTCCAATCGGTAACGCTCTATCGGCCCTTACTTGCAAGTGTTCCTGGTTTGCGCGGTAGAAAAGTTTTTGTTTTCGGCTAGCGTAGCCTCCGCGTAACCCTTCATTTCCTCCCTCCTCATAAATACTTGTAAACATACTCCTCTCCCCTGTCATATGGTTGGTGCATCCGCTGTCCACCACCCAACTTGATCCACCGGAGGAGTATGCCTACAAAAGAAAGTCACGCTAGGGTTTTAGGTACCCAAACTTGTCAAAGATTGGGTCCTCGATGTTAGTCACAAGCTCCTTGGGCACCCACACACAAGCACAATACTCATCATTGTGTCCTCCATTGAAGTGAGCAACCATCTTACCATTGTGGTTCTTGCTGATCACAAATGAATCATAGTATAAACCTTCTGGCTGGAACTTCCTGGCCCTCTGCCCGAAACTTCCTGCCAGTTCCCTTGACCTGGTGGAGGATCAGAACTTCCAGCCAATTTGACTGGAACTTTTGGTATTTTCTCTGTCCGAGAGATCTCTTTCTTCGGAACGTCCAGTCAACTGGTCCGGAACTTCCGGAGCTCTGACTAGCCAAGGGACAACCCACCTTGCTTGCTTGTGGGTTGCCTCCTTCCTTGACAAACTTTAGGCAAGGCTTCCCGTTCACAATTACCCTTCTGGATGGCTTGCTATCTTTAGAGAAACCAAGACCATGCCCATCTTTGTTGACATGGGTGGCTATGGTCTTGTAGAGGGCGTATTTTGAGTGATAATTCTTCAAACACCCATATTTCACCAAAGTACCCAACCTCTCATTTTCTTTCTTGAGTGCCGCTATAGCTTCAAGGTTAGTAGCATAGGAATCCAAGTCATAGCTATAGCATCTAGCACAACCGTTGCTAGTGGAGGCATTGGACGAATTAGTGGCTTCATCGGAAGGAGAGGTGCTACTCCAAAGGGTATCAAATTACACTTCAAGTGCTTTGTGACTTTGGTCCAATGTCACAAGCTTCTCTTGAAGTGAGTCATTGATATCCTTTAGACTAGCCATTGATCCATTGACCGAGGAAAGCTCATTGGTCAATTTCTCAATCCTCTCCTGCTCCTTAGCCAAATCCTCCTCTAGGGCAAGGTTTCTCTTCTTCTCAAGAATGAGCAAGTCCTCTTGCCTTTCGAGGGATTTTTCCTTGTAGTCCAATGTCTTCATTAGCTTAGCCACATGTTGCATTGCCGGTTTGCTAAAGCTTTTAATCACATCATTCAAATCATCCTCGCTTCCCTCATTACTCTCAAGATCATCATCAATAGAGGGCTTGGATGAGGGTATTACCTTGCGTCCGTAGGCCATGAAGCAAGAAGGGTTGGTATAGACCTCGTCGACGTCGCTCAAGTTGGAGAAGAGGCGCTCCTCGGTGGGTGATGAAGACTTGATGGCGATGGTGGCAACTCCTCCATCACCTTCATCCTTCTCCTCGGGATCCGCCTCATCACCGGAATACCACACCTCTCCAATGTGAGCTGGTCCAACCTTCTTCTTGACCATCTTTGGCTTGGCTTCATTGTTCTTTGGACACTCGGTGATGAAGTGACCATATTCACCACATTGGAAGCAAGCTCTCTTGGATTGCGAGCTTTTCCTTTGTCTTCACTTCTTTTGCTCTTGCCAAATCCTCCACGGGTGAAGGTATTGCTTGAACTTTCTCACCATGAGGGCCATGTCTTCATCATCACTCTCATCTTCACATGAGGCTTGATCACATGAGGCCTTCAAAGCGACTTCCTTGTTCTTGATCATTGCCACATTCTTGGTCATTTGCTTGACCTCCTTGGCTTCTTCTTCTATCATCTCGTGAGCAACAATTCTTCCAAGAATGTCACTTGGTGTAAGCCTCTTGAAGTCCTTTCTCTCACAGATGAGAGTGACCAAGGTAGGGTTCCTTGGTCCAAAGGCTCGATGAAGTCTCTTGACCACCACGTGATCCATCAAGTCCTTTACCTCCAAGGCCTCGAATCTTGTTGACCAAAAGAATCATCCGGTCACACATCTCTTGGGGAGTCTCATTGTCTTCCGTCACGAATCTTCCGAGCTTTCCTTCCAAGAGCTCAATCTTGGACTCTCTCACTCCGGGGGTGCCTTCATGAGCCACTTGCAATGTGTCCCAAATCTCCTTGGCCTCCTCAAGCCCATCAACCTTGTTGAACTCCTCCGGGCTCAAGGCAGAGAGAATGGCATTGGTGGCTTGAGCGTTGCGGTGGATGCTTATCTCTTGCTCCGGAATGAGGTCCATATCCCCTGTAGGCACATCGATACCTGTGCAAACAATCTTCCAAATGCTAGGATGCAAAGAGATTAGATGCAACTTCATCTTGTGCTTCCAAGCAACATAGTGTGTACCATCAAAGTGAGGTGCACACCCGGAAGACACAGAAATGAAGTTGTTAGAGGGAATGTTAAGCTTGCTGTAATCAAAAGGTATGGAAGCTCCCCCTGTCTCCTTGATTCAAGATTTTCCTCCACTTGCATCATCTTCAAGTTGATTATTCACTCCCAACATCTTGGATCGACTCTAAGCGGTGAAGCCTATTAAGAGCTTAGGCTCTGGTACCAATTGAAGGCCCGTAGATGTCACCTAGAGAGGGGTGAATAGGCGATCCTAAAATTTTCTTGGAAATGCAGCGGTTAAAACAAACAGGCATTGGAACTTCTGGTACTTGAATCCCGAAACCTCCGGTCAGCATAGGCTGTCCGGAATTTCCGATGTTACAGTCCGGAATTTCCGGTGTTCTGTGACTTGAGAGGATCTGAGCTCAACTTTAAATATTTTCTACACAAGTTTATTGCTAACAACAGGAAGATACACACAGGCAATATAGACAAGCAGTAGGCGGTAAAGGGATAACACACGAGACACAAGGACTTTTACCCGAAGTTCGGATTCAAAGAATCCTACTCTCCGTTGAGGAACTCCGTAGAGTTGGGTCTCAATTAACCCCTTGCCTCACCAAGCAAATCCTTGGGAAGAAGTCTAGGGCCTTCAATTCCAATGTTTCTAGGTTCTTACCTAGAGATAAAATTTACCACAACGATCCAAATTCGACCCTCTAGCGTGAACCACAAACATGAATTGCTCTACCTAGACAACCTCCTAAAGATCAGCTTGGTTTGTCACTATCCATACCTCGTTTCGTTGCAGAGGAGAGGTGATCCTTCACAAACTTTCCCGGGCCAATCCACAATTCTCCGGAAGCTCGCGGGAGACACCTAACCGTCTAGGAGATTGCTCTCCAAGAGTAATAGGCACCACTCCATGTTGGTGATATGCCCTAGAGGCAACATGGAGATGTTGGATATCATGGTCAATGTTTATGTATTTATAAATAAAGTGTTATTCAGTTCCATGAAATAGACATCTTGTACTGATCAATAAGTACGTGACTTATTTATGAGACTCTATATGTATGAATCTATTTCTAAATGACCCTGATCATATATCATATTATTGGAACTAATATGATTCTAAGATCGACATGTTTATTGATTGATGATCATGTCTCATAGATCTATGGAGATACCAAATCAATAAACATGGACATATGTGTTAGAGAACACATTGTTGGATAGACCCACCATGAGACACTACAGGAATTAATGTGCCATTAGTTGGTCTCAGGTAATGTTGGTACAAAGTCCTTAGACCTGAGATCACCATGGATTCCAACATGTGTAGTAGCCTACTTTGGGACTACCAAAGTCTATTCCGTAACTGGGTAGTTCTAAAGGTAGTTTTCGGGTTTGCTATGAAACATGGAGTGGGATGTGAGTGATCAAGATGGAATTTTCCCCTCCTTTGGAGAGATATCTCTAGGCCCCTCGAGGTAATGGATTATGGAAATGCATGGCCATGCTAAGTTGATTGAGGAGTCAATCAAACAACAGATAATCCAATACGATTCGAGTGAATGGTTAAGCTATTGAAGGGATGGCACATATCTTGCCTATAGCTTAATTGGTATCGTGAGGCAAAGGGATTTGTGTACACATTATAGGTTCAGAGCCGACATTATATTCTTGTATACTATGGTGTCAATATGTGCTGCTAGGCGCCGCTATTGACAGATCGACTGAGTTGGACTAAAGCCGACGGTCGGCTAATTTAGACTATAGCCGAAACCAAGTATACCTGAACCTATAGGGTCGCACGCTTAATGGGATAAGAACAGACATTCGAGTTGGACTCGGATACGGCTCGATCAGATAGGGATCCGATCGGATAGAGTCCTATGGGCTTACGAAGTCCGGCCGGCCAACTCTATGAGATTCGGATAGGATCCGATTCAAAATAGAGTCCCGATGGGCCTCTAGGCCCAACCGGCCAACTCTATATAAAGGGGCGAGGGTGGAGAGTTGTGCAATAAAATTTGAACCGAATCAATCTGATTTGGCACAATGGAAGTCGGCGAGATCAATCTCCACGAAAACCCTCCCCACTTTCGAGCCAAACCCTAGCCTTGCATCGCGTGCTAGCACACGGGTGTTCGGCGTTCTATCCCCAAATGTGTGGATACTGGTAGAGGCGTTGCTATGTTGCGGCGCTGTTCATCGACTACGAATCGGCTGCAATCGGAGCGAGGCGACTGCGGCAGATTGGCGACGAGAACGCGGTCGAACGACTCGGATCGGCTGCGACATCGGCGAATCGGCTGATTGGTGAATCGGCTGTCCCCGAGAATCGGCTGCACTATTCCAGATCGGATAGCCCTGATTGGTTGTTTCCGCTGCATACTCCAATCGGTAACGATCTATCGGCCCTTACTTGCAAGTGTTCCTGTTTTGCACGGTAGAAAAGTTTTGTTTTCCGACTAGTGTAGCCTCCGCATAACTCTTCAGTGGTATCAGAGATAATCTTGCTTAGTTCGGGTTTTAGATTGGATCTAGAACAAGTTTTGCACATGGGTTGATTAGATCAATCGGTTTTACGGGATCTGTTCAGGAGAGTTGATGGTAATTGCGTTCCTTGATAGTGTATCGGAACGGCGTAATGTGATTACGTTGAAGCAATATCCATAGAACTCGGTTTGAGTTGGGTTTGAGATAGCGTTCCTTGATAGCGTATCGGAACGGTATAATGTGATTATACCGAAGCTATCTCGTACTCCGACCTTATTTGCTGCCTCGCGCCTACGCAAACCATCTCCCTTGATAGTGTATCGGGACGACATAATATGATTACGCCGATATGGTTTCCGTAAGTGATTTCATAGATTGGATCTATGGACCACCGTGTGCACCCCCTCTTATAGGTCGTCTCGATGCCGTTTCTCTACGATAGGTAGAAAATGTTCTACGCCTAACTTGTTTTTGCAGAGAATGCTTTGAGATGGTATGGCCCTATTGTATGTATGAGATGCATGTGATGCATGTAATATTCTTTCATATGTGCAATCCCTGTAATATTCTTTCATACGTGCAATGCTTGTAATATTCTTTCACGACCTACGAGTCGATGTAATCTTCAATTAGAGCTTCTATAGTAGTAGCTTAGTTTGAAGAAATCAAGCATTAGGCACTCAGAAGAACGGTGATGAAGATAGAGATCCTCTACACCGGCATGGAGATGGAGATCACCATGTGAAGGGGGCCATACTATTTCATTATATGCTAGTGTACTTGCTTTCATATGTGATATGTTTGTTTGATAGGATAGCATCCCTCGCAAAATTAAGTAGTAATGATGCCCTTCCAAATGTTGCACCCGTCACCGTTATGCTCGTCAATGGTGGGTCTGCCAAAGCAGAGTGTCATTCTCTATCATAACACGAGGGGGTATATGTCGGACATATACAGCAGGAACATTTGGTTGACTTAACAAGGCTATCAAAACAGTTTTGGGCCTTGGGGCATAGGTTGGGGCCGGGGCATGGAGATACCACACCAACAACAAGAGTCACATAGAGATGTGATTAGCAAGGAGTTGCTTACCGGTGTTATTAATTTTCTAGCAGTGATGCCAAAGCTCACTAGAAATTAACTAACATGTGGATGTTGACCCGATACGTAACCTAGAGGGAAGGTGTAAAATACGTAACCTAGAAATACATGGAGGATCTCAAAAAGAAGCAAAGTACGACTTCTGCTTCAGGTATTAATGTTATAGACATTAATCTTGCTACTTCACCTACTAACTCTTGGGTATTTGATACCGGATCAGTAGCTCATATTTGCAAATCGTTGCAGGGAATGAGAAGAAGTAGAGGCTTGAAAAGGGGCGAGGTGAACCTGCGCGTCGGCAATGGAGCAAGCGTTGCTACAGTTGCTGTCGGCACAGTACCACTTCATCTACCTTCAGGATTAGTTTTGGAATTAAATAATTGTTATTGTGTTCCAACACTATGTCAAAATGTTATCTCCGCTTCATGTTTGCAAGCGGAAGGATATGATTTTAGATCAATGGACAATGGTTGTTCAATATATCTCGAGATATGTTCCATTTTCATGCTCCATTGGCGAATGGATTATACGTTTTGAATCTTGAAGTGTCTCCCATCTATAACATTAATACGAAAGACAACTCCCTAATGATACAAATCCCACGTTTATCGGCATTGTCGCTTAGGCCATATAACTAAGAAACGCATGGAGAAGCTCCATAAGGATGGATTGCTTCACTCTTTCGGTTTTGAATCATTTGAGACATGTGAGTCTTGTTTACTTGGTATGATGACAAAGGCACCTTTCACGGGACACGGTGAGAGAGCAAGTGACTTGTTGGCACTCGTACATACCGATGTATGTGGACCAATGAGCTCAAAGGCCGAGGTGGTTATCAATACTTCATTACCTTTACCGATGACTTTAGTAGATATTGTTATATCTACTTAATGAGGCATAAGTCCGAATCCTTTGAAAAGTTCAAAGAATTCCAAAATGAAGTACGAATCATTTAGGAAAAACAATCAAGTTTCTACGATCGATCGTGGAGGGTAATACTTGAGCCAAGAGTTTGGTAATCATCGAAAGATTGTGGAATTGTTCCACGCTTGACTCCACCAGAACTCCACAATGGAACGGAGTGTCCAAACGGAGAAACCGCACCTTGTTGGACATGGTGCGGTCGATGATGAGCCAAAGTGATCTTCCATTATCTTTCGGGGATATGCTCTTGAAATAGCTGCGCTCACACTAAATAGAGTTCTATCTAAGTCAGTTGAAAAGACACCATATGAGATATGGACGAGTAACCCCCTAGTTTGTCTTTTCTCAAAATTTTGGGATGCGAAGCTTATGTAGAACGTTTGATCGACAAGCTCACACCCAAATCGACAATTGCTTCTTTGTGGGATATCCTAAGGAAACTAAGGGATATTACTTTTATAATCGGGAACAAGGCAAAGTGTTTGTCACCCGACACGGTGTTTTCTTGGAGAAAGAGTTTCTTTCAAGAAGGGTTAGTGGGAGCAGGGTGCATCTTGAAGAAGTTCAAGAAACACTAGAAAATTTTTTAGTGACCAATAAACCACAACAGGAGGAGCAAAGTGTTGCACCGCCAGTTGTAGATACACCAGCCCCACGGAGGTCTGAAAGATCACGTCGTGCGTCCGACAGTACACAAAGTGCGGAACAATGTGATATATTGTTGTTAGACAACGATGAACCTAAGACCTATGAGGAAGCGATGGTGGGACCCGATTCCAACAAGTGGCTTGGAGCCATGAAATCCGAAATAGAATCCATGTACGACAATCAAGTTTGGAACTTGGTTGATCCACCTGATGGTGTCAAAACCATTGAGTGTAAATGGGTTTTTAAGAAAAAGGCCGATATGGATGGAAATGTTCACATCTATAAGGCGCGATTGGTGGCGAAAGGTTTTAAACAGATTCAAGGAGTTGATTATGATGAAACCTTCTCGCCCGTCGCAATGCTTAAATCTATTCGGATTATCCTAGCGATTGCTGCATATTTCGATTATGAGATATGGCAGATGGATGTCAAAACGGCTTTCCTAAATGGAAACCTAAGCGAGGATGTATACATGATACAACCTAAGGGTTTTGTCGATCCACAATCGCCTGGAAAGATATGCAAGCTACAGAAATCCATTTATGGATTGAAGCAAGCATCTCGGAGTTGGAATATTCGTTTTGATGAAGTAATCAAAGGGTTTGGTTTAATCAAAAATGAAGAGGAGGCATGTGTTTACAAAAGGGTCATTGGGAGCGCAATTGTATTTCTAATCTTATATGTGGATGACATATTACGATTGGATATGATATCCCTATGCTACAATCCGTGAAGTCTTCATTGAAAAATAGTTTTTCCATGAAAGACTTAGGGAGGCAAGATACATATTGGGCATTCGGATCTATAGAGATAGATCCAAGAGGCTAATTGTATTAAGCCAAAGTACATACATTGACAAGGTGTTGAAAAGGTTCAACATGCATGATTCCAAGAAAGGTTTCTTGCCCATGTCACATGGCATTAATCTTAGCAAGAATCGGTGTCCTCGGACATATGATGAGCGGAATAAGATGGGTATTGTTCCATATCATATGCTTCAGCAATTGGATCCATCATGTATGTCATGCTTTGTACACGTCCGATGTCTCGTACGCTTTGAGTGCTACAAGCGAGATACCGCAAATCTAAGTGAAGGTCACGGATCTGCCGTAAAGAGTAGCCTTAAGTACTTGAGAAGAACTAAGGATATGTTCCTAGTCTATGGAGGTGAAGAAGAGCTCGTTGTAAGTGGTTACACCGATGCTAGCTTCCAAACTGACAAGGATGATTATAAATCGCAATCTGGGTTCGTGTTTTGCCCGAACGAAGGCGCAGCACTGGAAGAGTTCCAAGCGGGATACCGTTGCCGACTCTACAACGGAGGCCGAGTACATTGCTGCTCGTGAAGCGCAAAGGAGGCCGTTTGGATCAAGAAATTCGTTTCGAGCTTGGAGTGATGACTAGTACGACGGTCGAATGTCTCTCTATTGTGATAATAGTGGAGCCATTGCGCAAGCCAAGGAGCCGAGATCACATCAAAAGTCCAAACACATACTTCGGCGATATCATCTCATCCGCAAGATAGTGGACAGAGGTGATGTCAAGATATGCAAAGTGCACACGGATCTCAACATAGCCGATCCGCGACAAAACCTCTCCCTCACCGAAACATGAGGCGCACACAAGAGCAATGGGTATTAGATACTTACATGATTGGCTCTAGTGCAAGTGGAAGATTGTTAGTGATATGCCCTAGAGGCAACATAGAGATGTTGGATATCATGGACAATGCTTATGTATTTATGAATAAAGTGTTATTCGGTTCCATGAAATAGACATCTTGTATTGATCAATAAGTACGTGACTTATTTATGAGAATCTATATGTGTGAATCTATTTCTAAATGATCCCTGATCGTATATCATATTATTGGAACTAATATGATTCTAAGATCGACAATGTTTATTGATTAATGATCATGTCTCATAGATCTATCGAGATACCAAATCAATAAACATGGACATATGTGTTAGAGAACACATTGTTGGATAGACCCACCATAAGACACTACAGGAATTAATGTGCCATTAGTTGGTCTCGGTAATGTTGGCACAAAGTCCTTAGACCTGAGATCACCATGGATTCCAACATGTGTAGTAGCCTACTTTGGGACTACCAAACGTTATTCCGTAATCGGGTAGTTATAAAGGTAGTTTTCGGGTTTGCTATGAAACATGGAGTGGAATGTGAGTGATCAAGATGGAATTTGCCCCTCCTTTGGATTGATATCTCTGGGCCCCTTGAGGTAATGGATTATGGAAATGCATGGCCATGCTAAGTTGATTGAGGAGTCAATCAACGGACGGATAATCCAATACGGTTCGAGTGAATGGTTAAGCTATTGAAGGGATGGCACACATCTTGCCTATAGCTTAATTGGTATCATGAGGCAAAGGGATTTGTGTACACATTACAGGTTTAGAGCCGATATTATATTCTTGTATACTATGGTGTCAATATGTGCTGCTAGGCACCGCTATTGACAAATCGGCTGAGTTGGACTCAAGCCGACGGTCGGCTAAGTTAGACTATAGCCGAAACCAAGTATACCTGAACCTATAGGGTCGCACGCTTAAGGGGATAAGAACAGGCATTAGAGTTGGACTCGGATACGGCTCGATCGGATAGGGATCCGATCGGATAGAGTCCTATGGGCTTACGAAGTCCGGCCGGGCAACTCAATGAGATTCGGATAGGATCCGATTCAGAATAGAGTCCTGATGGGCCTCTAGGCCCAACCGGCCAACTCTATGTAAAGGGGCGAGGGGTGGAGAGTTGTGCTATAAAATTTGAACCGAATCAATCTGATTTGGCGCAACAGAAGTTGGCGAGATCAATCTCCACGAAAACCCTCCCCACTTTCAAGCCAAACCCTAGCCTTGCATCGCGTGCTAGCACACGGGTGTTCGGTGTTCTGTCCCCGGACGTGTGGATACCATTAGAGGCGTTGCTACGTTGCGGTGCTGTTGATCGGCTATGAATCGGCTGCAATCGGAGCGAGGTGACTGCGGCAGATCGGCGACGAGAACGCGGTCGGATGACTCGGATCGGCTACGACATCGGCGAATCGGCTGATTGGTGAACTGGCTGTCCCCGAGAATCGGCTGCACTGTTCCAGATCGGAGAGCCCTGATTGGCTGTTTCCGCTGCATACTCCAATCAGTAACGATCTATCGACCCTTACTTGCAAGTGTTCCTGGTTTGCGCGGTAGAAAAGTTTTGTTTTCCGGCTAGCGTAGCCTCCGCGTAACCCTTCACTCCAAAGCCCTGCAAGAATCACCAAGTGCTCAAGTCACCAAGCTCTCTCACTCTCACAATCACTCCTATCACTCAATCTTCTCACAAATTTGGTTATGTGGCTCAAGAATTGAGTTGGAATGAGCTAGAACACCATGGAGAGGCTAGGGGACTGAAAAACGAAAGTTGGATGGCCAAAAGTGAGCTGGGGACAAGGTGGGATATATATAGGTACACTCTTGCGTCACCTAGTTGTTACTCACAAACTCAGCTGGAATACTGTCCAGAAGATCCGATCTGGGACTACCAGAAGTTCCAGTTAACACTTAGTTCTCAGGGTTTGGCTGCGAGGTGAAGGTGTCTAGAAGTTCCGGCTTGGAACCCCGGAACTTCCAATCGGCTTTCTCTGTCGTGGGAATGGGTAATTTCCAAAAATAACTCCAAAAATTCTCACTCAAGAATATTCTGACTAAAAGCACTTAGATCATCTCATGGCATGAGTTTCACCCCTCTTACTAGTACGGTTTTTTCCTAAAACTCAAGATTCAAGAAAAATACCATTATAAACCGTCGTCAAATATTTTCTTCTTTTTGCAATTGATGTTTTGAGGGTTCTCCTTTCTCAAAACGTACACAACTAAGCATCTAGGGACTAATTCTCCTGCACACATCTCAATTAAACACATTAGTCCCTTAACCAAATTGTTATTAACCACCAAAACCCACTTAGAGGGGCTAGATGCACTTTCACATACCTTGGTGGGTATGCAGCAGGCAGGAGACATGGCATTGCATTCATATGCATACTCATCGCATATTCTGGAGATGAATAATATTTTCATGCTTATGTGGATGTGAGGAAGTATCATGATTACCTTATCTATGTGGATTCATTTAAATGGATGGCAAGAAGGATCCAGTGATGGCTAGATACAAAGGGAGAGAGCAATCAACACCTTCAAGCACAAATTGCATGTACAACAACAAATACCACACTTACTCAAAGTTGTAGGGCAAAAGGATCGTATTCATGTCCTTATGCTTGACAAAGGAGTTGTAGAGGTAGTCCAACACCCATTTTTTGGGACCTTGGGACGTCATCAATATGATTGGAATTGACAAACGCTGGATCAAGAAATCCTACTTTGTTATAGGTTGCTCTACATTCAAGTGTCTCCATTCTACATAAGGAAACAAGTTAGACACTCTATGAGGATATCAACTTAGAAATAATAGCGAGGGGTTCGAGTATGCTTACAATGCCAATAGCTGAAATAGCGATATGTCTAGATTCCTCAGATTGTATAGCTGAAATAGTTCCTCAAATGGGACCCAGGTTATACCATCCTCATGATGGAAACCCTCGTTCCTATAAACACGGCAAACGTCTCTTTACCCTTCTTTACACTCTTTAGGTACCACTCTTCTACTCTTCTCATCTAAGTGCAATTCCTAACTATGTTGCGATATTCCGGGGTGGTCAAAGGAGCACCGAACTTGAACTTAGCTACCTGAGGGGCCCTCGCAATATTGTGCACATTAGTATAACTCTTCACCCGTGAACTTTCCAAAAGTTCTTGCTCATACTTTTGTACAATGTCTTTCACGAACTCTTCCATGAAAAATTTTCGCAATTTTGTTTTCTTGACCGTGCGTCAGTAGTCTGAAATTTGTTTCTTCGGTGCTAGTGGCCTTAACATGCGAATGAAGTGTTCCCATACTTCAAATGGTACTTTCAGAGATGGCTCCGATGCCGCTTTCTTGCCCTTCTCCAGAGATGATGGTTCAGAGCGAGCAGGCCATTCAGAGCTAGACTCGCCAAAGTCGGTGTCATAGTGCAGCTCGATCGAGCCATCTTGTGGAACACCTAAGGGAGATGGAGGGGCTGACATCGGAGTTAATTTGATGTCAATGAGCTCCTTCGGCCATTGGATAAAGCTTCCTCGTGCAGCTCCTGGGGTTAGGATCTCGTTGTGCGGTGGATGTTGCAGCGACAGATGGACCCAAGCAGCGTTCATTGTGTCCACTTGCACTTTTGCATGTCCGACCATAAGTTGTGCCCCGTGCATTCTTGTATCGGCGTTCGGCTTGAATGCTAGTCCCTCGGCTGCCAAAACCATGAAAGAAGGCATCACCTTAACTCTTAGCACACAGTTAGTTGGTTCTTGCGATAGATCCAAACATAATTTTTAAATAATTTGTAGAAAATGGATTTGTTAAGAGTGTTACGTATTTTGGCCTAGAGTTTTACCGTTATATGGTCGACAGTGGCTAGGACCAGTGGTGGATTTTTTGTCGCCTCAGTTGATGCACAACTACTCTGCCTTTGCATTGGACTTTCTCGTTTTGGAGCGACGGTGCACGCGATGGTCTGCTTCTCGGCTTGGATCTGCTGTCTAATCCGTTCCGCAGCCTGGTCTAGCTTCTCTTCAATTTATGAGCTCGGTTCGGCTCTAACCTGCTCCCGGATCCTCTCAGCCAAGCGTGCATCTCTTTCCGCCTTCTTCATAACGGTTCGCTTCTTATACTGCCCGACATATTCTGGAAGTCCATATTTCCATGGGACATTAGAGCCAATGCCCCTTGTCTGTCCAAGGTGTTCGTCGGTGCCCAACGCTTGTGTGAGGATGTCATCCTCACGTCTATCGGTGCAGGCCTCCTGGGAGGACTGTCTCACAGCAACCAACTCTTTCTGCATTGTGGTGTACGATATGTGTAAAGAAACTAAACATATTAAGGTGAGACACTTACAGTATTTTCGTAAACTTGATGATCTTGGGGATTTGGCAGAGTGAATGTCCCATCGTTGTCCTTCACGACCCCTTCCCTTGCCTAGCTCCTTGCACATGGGTGCGGGATATCGGCAAATGGAGGCGGCACGTTTGTCGGAGACAACCCGGACTACCCATTATGTTTGCAAGATGAAGTGAATCACTTCAAATCACCTAGCAGACATAACGAAACATCCAACGTCCCCAGAGAAGAATATTGGAGATATTGCTGGGCCTTTAGTCTGCCAGTCAACTTCAGCCTAAGATGTGTCCGTCAAACCACACGAAGGCGGCGACTAGATTTGTTACACATTCAGGAGACTTCACAAATATGACGAAAGATCTACGATCTCTCAAATATCCTTAACTCATACTCATGTGAATCTAGTTCCCAGGATATGCACTAGATTCACACTTTCATCTTAAACATGGATATACAAAGCAAACACAATTAAGATGAAAGGAACTTAAAAATTTACATCTAATTACATATTACATAGGCCGACCGGGCGAATAGATGTAACTAAATCAGAGAACAGCGGAAGCTTGTCTACCCAACCACAAGCACACCGACTAGGGGTTTACCCCATTAAGTTCAAATCCTAGAAAAAGCGAATCGTAAACCCGCATCACTCAAGGACTAAGTCAATACCTGCAAGCAAAGGGGATATTCCAGTGACAAGAGTCAGTACATTATTAGAAAATAATGTACTGCCAAGCACCAAGACAAGCCTAACACTCTACTTGTAGGGCATATAATCAAAGAAGTCATAATATGGTTCATTTTAGCACAAAGCAAGTTTTATTTGCATAAAACACTTTCAAATCAGTTTTGCTTTCAAACGTAATTTCAGGAAGCAAATTCTTAGCATATGGGCATCAAAGTAGTCATTAATCATGTTTAATATACACCTCATTGCCATCCATGGCAGCAAGGAGATCTTCCACAAAACTCAACATAATTTGAAGGTAAATTTCAGCATTCAGAAGAATAAACACAAGTCTATACTCAATACATATCCACATGCCACTCATGACCGTGAGCACGGCTAATCGATTAGTTTTTATTCTGCAGAGTTTGTACACTTTACCCACATGATGTGAATCGCTCACTTGAAGTGAAGCGCTCTAGTTTTGCTCGGTACCCGTCGGTACCACCATACTCTACACATTGAGTACAGACTTGAGGTCACAACGAAGCCTTTACACTACTTAATCTTTAGCCTTGCACCAGCACAATACTTGTTCCTCCGTCCTAGGCATACTGGAATATGACCTAGAACCGTTAAGTGGCATGGCCCCACCTTAAACTTAACGCCATGGTGCCAGACACGACAGGAACCCACCCACGTGGCACAATACCGTTGTATTGGACAGACTTAGTCGCCTAAACTACCACATCGGGGTAAATAGGAAGTTCCTCTGGGTTATCCGATCCCATACACTCTGGCCTACCATAATGCAAGGCTAAGTGCTAAGTAGATTATTCAGCTTAGGCCATCCCATACTAGCACATGTGATTGTACTGTATACGAAATGAACTGACATTGAGTGAAGTCCTTAGGTCGGTTTGGGCACACTCTCCCCCTATCGGCATAGAAATACATCAATCACATGCCACTTGAGGCCCAAACCTAAAATCCATGTTTTTCACCATTTTATTTGCCAAAATTTCAAGTATTCAAGTTCTGTCTAGATTATTTAAAAATAAATTTTTATGTTTGTAATGAGCCCATAATGACGAGGAAAAGCATTTTAAGCATGACTAAGCAATATAGTACTCTAGTGATATCAAAACTTATGATATAAGGTGGTATAGTCATATTTTTCCTAAGTTTAGGAATGAGGAATATGGACATATGTGGGGTTAAGGTGATAATGCAAGTAATAGGAGTTTGTCTAACAGGTTTAATAAAATTTTAATTTATTAGTGTGCAATCGACATGCAAGATTTGCAAACATTTTCACTAACATCCAAAACATTGGTTAAAAGTGTTCAAAGATAGAGGGAGGTGGGACTTGCCTTGTAACTGGAAAACGTCATCACCAAAATCACTTCTTCACCTTTTAAGCAATTATCTATAAAAAGTACAAGTTATGCAGTTAAACGCCAAAATATGCGAAAAATACAAAATGCTCTAAAATGCATGATTTGTGTACATTGAGTAGGTACTGATCTAAAGTGAATTTAGGTAAATAAATTTCTATTTTATATTATTCCATTTAGGAGTTATGATTTTTAGAAGTTTTATCAGGACGTAGCGATATAGGGTTAGGATGATGTTTGGACAATGTTCCTATGATTTGATTCTTTCTAGTTTGACTTCACAGGGGTGAAGAGTTATGATTTCTAGGACTAACACATTTGGTTTCACAATTTTTAGAGTTAACATAAATTTCCTATGTATAAACAAGTTAGTACATGATCTAGGTCTATAACGTTCTATATTTAGGTGAATAAAAGGATTAATTCTGGTTAGCAAAATTATTTTTAGTTCATAAGTTCATGGTCCTTTCTTCATAAGCTAAGGGTGCTCTAATCTAAATTAAAATACTTTTTATTAACCTAGAGCTTTCTTTCATAAACTAAGTGCATCAAGTTTCTAGTAATTGAGGATGAACCTAAGGCTTATCTGGTCTACCAAGTTTTAATTAGATTTATTTGGAGCAAATGGGCATACATATATTTATACATTCTATATATAGTACTTAACTACTATTATTAGTACCTAGGTTTTCTTTGTAAGGTTTACCGACATACATGGCATATGAGTGACCATATTTTATTTTATCTAGTTGAAGTTCATTAGTTGCTAGTTTAATAGAAACTTAGTTCACTCAAAAAAGATTAAAAATGAATTTTCTACCAATTTTACAAGTTGAGGTGTACTCCAAGTTGTTTATTCCTTATATAAATATTTAAGTGATATTACTATATAGTAGGCATATATTTTTATTTTATAATTCAAAAATATGTGTTTTGGTGAATCTACAAAACTTGAGTTTACTCAAAAAGGAATTAAAATGAATTTTATATGAATCCCTCAATTTCAGCTTACCTAAATCTTATCATTTTAAAGTTTTTAGTTCTAGAAGTATTTGGTACAAAGTAGCTATATGTTTTTATTTTTTCCTAAATAAAGAGTGTAAGTTGGTGCCTCTACAGAATTTAAGTTTGTCCAAAAATATGTTAAATTGAATTTTCTATGGATTTTATAGGTTTGTACAAGTGTTATGTGTGATTTTCCTCATTTGAATTTAGAGATAAAATTTGTACAATGAGGATAAAGTTTTATACCTCTAAAATAAAGTTCATTTTTATGAGTTCACAGAAATTTGTTTCATTCTAAAAGGAGTTAAATTGGATTTTATATGGATTTTACAAGTTTAGTTGTTTTCCTGTTAAAATTTTATGTTTTAGCAATTTCCCTTTGCATTTTCAGATTCTTATACACATGGGGTCGACCTGCCATTCTACAAAACTTTGTGAAAAAGCCCTTGGAGTCTATGGAAATCAACTCACAGCCCATGAGCACATGTCTAATAACCTTTTCATTAACAGTCCTTGGTTTTTGCATTATTTACAGTTAGGTCCTAGACCCACATGTCATTGAGTGCTATGTTTACACATGGGACCCTAGAGTTGTTCAAATTTTCAAAGTCTAGTCCCTGCTATTCTAACAACAATAGATCGGTTGCTCAGAGTTTTAGCCGTGCTTTGGCGAGTTCACCAGCGATGATTGGTGGCTCGGTTGGGGTCGAGATCAAAAGAGAAAACGAAAAGCACGTTGTTGCGGTTCCATTCCTCTACTTACCTCGGCTAGTGGAGGTTGGAGTAGTGTAGGCGGCGGGTAGAAACGGTGGAAGGTCCCGGCTAGCTGTGCCTCGTCGTCGTTGGGCGCAAATAGCGTCAGCGCCTTGTCCATGGCCGCTGGTACATCTTGATCACCCAGGACGACACGATGAGCCACGTGAAGTGCTTGCACTTTGCCTTCTCAAGAAGCGCGGTGAGGTTGGCTGACGCGGCCGACGGAGAGTCGAAGAGGCCGGGGAAGGTGATGGGGTCGGAGATCTGTAACCCCCTAAAAATCGAATCGAAGACTTGAAAATCAAAAATTTAAAATTCAAAACATACAAAAACTTTTGAATTGTTGTATCTTGCCGTAATTATTTGCTTCTTGTTCGCGAGTTTCGTTGCGTGTTATAAATAAAAGATTAATTATATAAAAGGCGGAAAAGTCGAAAAGGTTTTGGAAACCCTAAAAGAAACGATAATGGCAAACGAATATTAGAAATAAAACAAAATTATAAAAATATACAAGTGGGACAGGCTAAGGTTGACAGAAATTTACTTCTAGAGCAAAACTTTATTTTTGCGAAATACTATATATATATATATTAAATTAGAAATAAAAATGATATTAAAAATATATAGATAATAATAAAGTTGGCTAAAATATTAAAAATTTAAATTTTAATTAAATTTATTTTGGGACCAAATCTTATTTTTAATTTAATTGGTGTGATACAAACGAAACAAAGAGAAAAAGGAAAAATTGAAAAAAACGAAATCGGAAAAAAGAAAAATTTCACTGTTCATGGCGGGCCAACTATTCGACCCGTCCCCCTCTCACCGCGCGCGCGACACGCATCACGTCGCGTTGACCCGCGCCGCCCGCGCCGCACGCCGACCCTCACCCACGCCCCGTCACGTCCCGCGCTGCGCTCCGAGCCGCGCCGGCCACGCCGCACTCCCCGTGCACCCGCACCGCGCGTCGCCGCACCGCAACCCCCTCCCCTAGTCCCCTTTTTTTCCCCGCACTCCCGCCACCGCCTATAAGAGGGAGGCCACGCTCCTCTCTCCCCACCGCGCCCCACTCCCCTCTTGCCGCACCACCGCGCCACTACCGCGTCTCCGCGCCGAAGCGCCACCGCCGTGTCATCGCCGCTTTGCGCCACCGTCGCTGCCCGCCATGTCACCGACGCGCATCGGGAGCCCCACGCCGTGAGGCCTTCCCCTTCCTCCTTTTCTCCCCCTTGTGCCCTTGCTCGTGTGCCACGAGCCAAAGAAAGAAGAAGGGGAAAAACAGAGGAGAGAGGAAAGAAGGGAAAGGCAAAGGAAGAAGGAAAAGAGAAGAAAAAAAGAAAAGGGAGAAAGGAAGGAAAAAAGAAAGAAAAAGGAAGAAATAAAAGAAAGAAAAGAAAGAAGAAAAAGAAAATAAAAGAAAAAAAGGGAAGAAAAAGAAAAAATAGATAAAATAGAAAAAAAGAAAGAAAATAAATATTTAGGGAAAAGGTTTAAAGTGAAAATCTATTTTTCCTAACATAAAAATTATTTAGGAGATAATTAAAATAAATATAAATTTTAAATGATAGGAATTTAATTATATTATGGAATTGACATTAGGAATTTAATTATAACTTAATTTGTAGTTAAATCCTATTTTTGTCTTATGGATTTGCTTAAACCCAATTCTTAAATTTTAAATACAATATTAAGTTAGAATGAATTATTTAAGAATTTAATTTGTTAGTAACACCTATACTTTGTCATATGAAACTTCTAGAATTTAAATTCTAAATCATTTAGCATAGTGTCACGCTTTAGGCTAAATTATTTAGGATTTGAATTTAGTTTAACCCTAGGGCTTGTTGGCCCCATAAATTAGGATAAAATTTGAGTTTTACAATTTCTCTTCGGTAAAATATTTCTGAGTTGTCGATCATAATGTTTCTAAAATTTAAAATGTACTAACTTGAAATAATGTCACATCATAGTTAATTAAATCATGACCCCAGAAAATCATGACGATCCCGTGGCGGGAAGCTATCCTTGGGATCACAATGGATGGTGGACAGAACCATCGTTGATTAAATGAACTATGGAATTAAAACTTGATCAGTCTTAGGTCTTAGGCTTTTGAAAAGAATTGAAAAACTGGCTTTATTTAAAAGAACCACAGTCATTCCTTGATTATCCCCTATCATATGCATCGTTGTTATGGTGGCTTGCTGAGTACCGTTGGTACTTACCCTTGCTATACGCACAAACATTCAGATTTGGGCGATGAAGACCCTAAAGACCCGTACACATACTACCAGGAGGGTGTGGAGGATTATGGCGTCCAGTAGGTCTTAGCTCCGGTCGTTGCCTGTGGCAATGGCGTGCCGCTGCCTTCTCTCCGCTGCCTTATCTATTTTCTGCTTTTGGTTGTATTCTGAACCATTTGGTCCTATGTTCTAGACATTTCCTTCGGGCTCTATATTGTAATGTTTTGTGTATGGCGATGGATGTACCGTGCACTTGATGATTCAGCAATGTATTCGTGGGTACCAAACTACTCGATCCAGGGAAATGGTACTATGAACACGATTGATTCCTGTCACAAAAATGAGGGTCTACAAGACCTCAAGAATGGAATGGTTGTATGGCTCCTGCTTGACGGACTTGGTGTAGGTGGCCTGGAACTTGGAGCCGGGCGCTGAGGGAGTGCAGCTTCTTGGTGTCGACAAGGGAGAGGTTTTGAGATGAGGAAGGACATGGCGCCGTTGGTGAGCATGAGGCAGGTGACCGTGCTCCGGCTGTTGATCTCGCCGCACACTTTCGTTTGGGAGAGGTAGCCATTGTACAACGAGTACTTTGGGTTGCTGTCGAGGATGCCCGTGATGTTGTGGGAACTAACCGCCGCGACGGCAAGGGAGGCGGCCAGGAGGAAAAGCAGGCGGCGGTCGGTGGCGGCCATGGCGATGGTGATGAAGTTCGGAGTGTGGGCGAAGAAGCAACGAATGGGTTTTCCTCTCTAGGTTTTCTTGATATTGGCGTGGAGCAAGAGGAAGAGAATGACGAAGCGGCGGAGGCGAGGAGGAGGTGCAGCGTGTAGATGAAATATAGGGCGGTGAGGTGGAGGGTGAGCTAGAGCTCGGCGTCGGCACTCCTCGACACGCGTCATGCGCAGCCGGCTTCGGTCTCTCTCGTTCTTGGTCAATTGAAGTGAGGGACAGAGGGAGAGCAAGCCGTGGAGGCTGCCATGTGGGCCCAGAGCGAAGAGATCATGGCTGGAGTGAGAGAGATGGGTAGAAACATGGATGTATTTGATTTTGAGTTAATTTTTTGGATTATTTCCTTCCCCCTAAGTTTGTAGCTCCATAATTTAATCTGTGGACATGATAAATTGCTGAAAATTTTACTATAGGTAGATGAGTATTCTGTTCATTCTATTTTCTTTTGTTGCACACAAAAATCATTTGTAGATTACTCTCAAAAATTAAACAAAGATGGGGTAGTTGAAAACTTATTTGAATTTTTAGGAGACCTACTGAGGAGAAAAATTCTAGAAAAATTATATTTATTCATGATAATTAACCTATTATTTGAATAAAAAATTTCACTTGTATACTTATGTGCAGTTTAATCCACTTTTGGGTGAGGTATGGTTTTTGCCAATAAAGAACTTTAATTATCGACCTATATGTCTGTTTTGCTTAATTTGTTTGAGGCATCAAACCTAGTTATTAAATTGTTCCAAAATTATATTGAGTTTAAAATAGTATTTGGCACCTACAAGAATTTTTCCATGTTTTTATCTTGCTTTAATTATTTTAGAAAATTGGTATGACTTTTCTTTGCATATGTTCTCCCACTTTGTGAATGCATCTAATATTATTATGGGGGTTATATTAAACTTTTCTTGGGCTGAGGAGATGACTTTGGATTAAAATTTTATGTTCACATATTATCACCCAAGATTAGTTTTAGGCTTGTTTTGTGACTTTAATTCTTTTAAGTTATGCTTATGAGGCTTATAATGAAAATGAGAGACCAAAACCCAAATGCTCAATGGACTCATGCCAAAGCATGCCAAACCATGTATGCACTTATCTTTGATGGCATTTGTTTTCTATGGTAGGAATGGAAAGAGTTTAATTTTAATCATGTAATAGGTTGAGATACTTTTCCTAAGTTAAAAATAAAAATTTTTGGTTCACAAAATCGAAGAACATCACTGTCGTTTGGTTTTGACAAAAATTACTTGACCCTAGAATTTGGGTATGTGACAGTGTTCGATGCCTCTACCATCTCATCCTCTTTCTGCCATTGCTCCTACTTCCCTGCATATCCTCCGCTGCCAAGCCGGTGCGGGTGCACGTACCGAACCTGGAGTGCCCTATAAGCCTCGCTTCTGGCTCGGGATTCGGCAGTTGATTTCTTCGCGTAGAACTCCTACCGCATAGCTGGCGTGATGAAGGGGTATTTCTCTAATGCCTCTGGGGTGCTGAGCTTGAGGACGTGGTCAGTGACTAGCTTAGACTTAAAGCTTTTCCAAGCATGTCCCATCGTCTGGAAAGTCGTCCGATGTAGCCTGTCCACGTCGGCTGCAGGATATTCGAAGCTCTTCTTGAACTTCAGCCAAGTAGTTTCCTTCTCTACGAACGGCACCTCCTTGATGTGATCATGCAAAATACTTAAGGTCTGCCTCCTTATTATCCCACAAATCGTCTTGAACTTCGTGGGCACATTCGGGGGAACAGACGACACTCCTAGGAGGTCGACCTCTCTTATGGTGTACCGTTCATCTGGGATTTTATTAGGGCTTCTAAGGGTCCGTGTCCTTGTGAACCCATTAGTTGTCACCGACAGTCATTCGTCGTGCTGAGATATCCTGTAAATAGCTTACAAAATCACAAAATGGGGAAATTAACAGTAGGAGTCATCATTAACAGTAGGATTTCTGGACATCCTTAACACTAAATAATATAATAGAGGAAAATAGATGTGCAATTCGGCAAATACTCGATCCAGTTGTGCACATCCATAATGGTGACATTCTTCAGAAGTCTCTTCCAGGATTGAGAGAATCAGTTGTTATTCTAAATCCTCTTTCTCATCAAAAGGAAATCATCATGGTGATGGAGAACACAGTGGCAATAGGGACTCTTGATGCAGAGTCCACACTCCGCATGAAGAGTCCCTATTGCCAATGTGTTCTCCATCGCCATGATGATTTCCTTTTGATGAGGAAGAGGATTCCGAATCACAACTGATTCTCTCAATCTTGGAAGAGACTTCTGAAGAATGTCACCATTATGGATGTGCACAATTGGATCGAGTATTTGTCGGAATTCATCTATATTTGCCGGAATATACATCTAGGTTCTAGCCTCTTATTTTTATAAAAGAAATTGAGTGAAACATAACTAATATAGCCTTCCTACAAATAAAGTCGGGTGCATTTAGTCTAAATGATGCCTAAACCAGCTAATTGCATAGAACCTCAATCTGTTCTGAAAAAAACCATCAGCCCACATGATCTCCATCCATACATGTGTGCGCCTAAATCTAGGAGTATAAAACATCAAGGTACAAAGATATTACACCTAACCCTATAGTGCCTAAATCTAGCGAGAGTGACTAACTCTAGGCGAACAGTAGTACAACATCAAGATTAATCAACTAAACGGCATTTCAGCATGGATCCGAAGATATGGACTAACCTAGCGGCAGCGCTCGATTGTGGCGGTGAGGGAGGACGATAGCGCTGGGCTCAGGGACGGCCAGTGGGGTTCGGTGACAACGAAGGAGGATGACTGCGCCAGGCTGGGGACGGTTGGCGGGGCTCAGTGGGAGCGAGGAAGGACACGAGGGACGATGACGACAGCCTTCGAACGACTACGATGGCGCTAGGGCTCTGAGTGAGGACTTAGAACTTTTTCACGATATTGTGTAAATCTGAATCAACGCACTCTATTAAAGGATTTCGAAGCACATCCGTGACGGGCTTTAGAATAAGCCCGATTGAGATGAATCATCTCAATCGGGCTTAATATAATGCTCGTCACAGATGAGATCTAGTTTGGCGCGGAAAGGCCGATGGAAAAATACCATCAGTGATGGGCTTAACATAAAGCCCATCACGGATCTACTCATTGGTGATGGGCGTAAAGATTAAGACCGATTGGATAAGATTATCTATATTAGGTTATAATTATTGATCGTCACCAATGCTCTCATCGGTGACGGGCGTAAAGATTAAGCCCGATCGGATGAGATCATCATCTCTATCAGGCTTAAGCACTAGCTCATCACCGATGATCTCATCATTGCTTTTTTGGAGACACCCAGTGGGACCCGAGTGCAAGTCAGACACAATGGTCGACATCAAGACTTCTGAGATCGAACAGGAGAACATCATATTCCGATTACTATGGATAAATTGATGCCCGAGCAAAAGGCCGAGGTGGAGGAGCTGATGAACAAGTTACAAAACCAGTATCTGCATTCCCTCGTCCAAACTCGGTCAGGCACCATCGTCCAAAGATACAAGATAAAGTTACCAGGGGATGACGAGCCAGAAGCAAGTTCTAGCAAATCTGCCAAGAATCAGGACGTCAAGCAGGAGGAGAGCCCGGAACTCAACAATTTGCAAGACCGAATTGACTAAGCCGTGCATCAGGCGCTAATCAACCAATCGGGCATCCTTGTCCACACCCTCAACAACATGATCAAGGACGTGGTTGACTCCAGGGTTGCCGAATATCAGGCCAAGGGCCCAATTTTCCTCCCTAAAGGCAAATTCCCACCATACAAGACTTTGGCCACCGATGGGCTGCAGTCTGTCTCAGCCGTACCCCCAGGTCAGCCAATGGCATCGGCATCGGCACCAGGAAAGCCGATTGTTTCATCATCGGCTCAAAAGCAACCGAACTTCAGCACTATACTTCTGTCTAGGCAACAGCCTCAGCACGGTGGGCAAGAAATCCCTTTGGCAGCTCAAGACCATATTGCAACCACGTTCAATACGAATCAGCCATCAGTTGAGCCGATTCCGCGACTACTGATAGGGTCGTTCTCTCCAAACTTGCAGCAACACCCTATCAGTCCCCAGCTCGGTCATGACCAGCCGTCCCACGGGGTACATCAGCCTCCTCAACACCACATAGGGGGCAATTTTCATTCACAATATCAGCCTCATTCACCCCAGATGCAGTATCGACAGGCACCACTTCAATTCGATCAATTTGAACCAATACAGCAGCAGGTGCCAGGAGCACACCAGCAAAAACCTTGGGCAGACATGACTGCAGATGTTATGAGGGAACAATTTGGCCTCAAGCCCAAGGACACAGGCAACATGTATCGGTACCCTTATCAAGAATATTTTCAGATGGTTCCACTGCCTAGCCGATACAAAGTGCTAGACTTTTCCAAATTCTCAGGGCAGGACAATGTTTCTACATATGAACATGTCAGTCGATTTTTGGGCCAGTGTAGTGAGGCATCGGCTACTGACGTTGTGAGGGTTAGGCTATTTCCTCTTTCTCTCTCCGGATCGGCTTTCACCTGGTTTTCATCTTTACCCTATAATTTGGTGCAAAGCTGGGCCGATCTGGAGAAATAGTTTCACAGATACTTTTACAGTGGCATTCACGAGATGAAACTGTATGAAGCCATTAGGCAACAACACGATGAATCTGTTCAGGACTATATTCAAAGATTCAGAGATATGAGGAACAGATGTTATAGCTTGGTCCTGTCAGACTCCCAACTAGCCGATCTCGCTTTCCAAGGTTTGCTGACACCAATTAGGAAAGGTTTTTGGCCGAGGATTTTGAGAGTCTAGCTCACTTGGCCCAGAAGATATTGGCACATGAACAAAGATTCCACGACGGCAAGAAAGCTCTTAAGAAGATCAATCATGTGACATATTCTTCTGAATCAGAGGAAGATAGCGACTCCGAAGTGGCAGTAGCCGATTGGGCTAGGAACAAAAAGGTTATCACTTGCCAATGGGTCAAGAATTTGATCAAGGAATAAAAATATGATTTTGACATCACCAAGACCAACAAAATTTTTGATCTGATGCTTCAGGAGAAGCAAATTCAGCTACCAACCGGTCCCGTGATCCCATCGGTTGAGGAACTCAAAAAGAGAAAATACTGCAAATGGTACAACACGTCTACAGCACAAACGACTATAAGGTGTTTCGACAACAGATCCAATCGGCTATCGAGGCAGGAACGATTAAATTTAAAGACCCAAAGAAGCCGATGAAAGTTGATGGAAACCCTTTCCCCGTTAACATGGTTCAAGCCGATGGCAGAACAGCCAGTAGTGAACCCCCGAAGATGGATACTTTGGTAAAATTTATGAAAGACTTCATAGAAAGGGAAACACCGCTGTCTACCAAGGTTGTCAGAAAACATAAGCAAGGAGACGATCGGCCGATGAAAATTGATGGTAGCCCCTTCCATGTTAACATGGTCCATACAAGTGGAAGAGCAGCCGATAGAGGGAATTATCGGCAGCCCAACTCTGCCAGGGTCATCAACAAGTCCTAGAAAAGATATGACAGACAAGAAGATATTGATAGCTTTGATCCTCACTGGTTTTGTGAGTTTTTCAATTTCTGTTGGAACGAGGGCATGAGATTGCCATCAATTGAAGACTGTCCAGCTTGCAGCGAACGTAGTGCCGACTACGCTGGGCAGTCTAGCTGATCCCGTTCTAAGAGGAGTCGGCTGACACAAAAGAAACTCCTTGTTCATCAAAGACTGGGTCCGATTCATCAAGATTTTTTCCAAGATGACGATTATGAAGATGCCGAAACCATGAATCCACAATGGTGCCCTTCCGATACTTTCACTAAGACTCAGAAAAGGAGGGTGCAACAGATGAAGAGCAGGGGTCGGCTGCAGGAGGTGCAAGCCAAAATCGACCATCGGCTGAAGAAAAAGAAGAAGCAACAACGCCCAAGAAAGGAGTGGCATGTGAAAAGCAAAGTTGTTTCAGCCGATGAAGCTCAAGCCGACAAGGTAAAAAGATTGGTCAAGGGAAAAGCTATGGCCTCTGCATCGGTCAACATGGTTTTTGTGCTGCTAGCCGAGTATGAATCAGCCAGGCCGATGCAGACATGGTTGAGGATCCCTAGCTAAATTGGTATTGTCCCAGAACAAGCTGTCTTCGAGAAACCAGAGGGGACGGGGCATCGGCATCTTAAGCCACTTTATGTCAAGGGATATGTCAATGGGAAGCCGATGTCCAAAATGTTAGTTGATGGAGGAGCTGCGATGAACTTGATGCCCTATGCTACATTCAAAAAATTGGCCAAGAGTGTTGATGACCTCATCAAGACCAACAAGATCTTGAAAGATTTTGGAGGCAATCCATCGGAAACAAAAGGGGTTTTGAATGTGGAGCTGACAATCGACAGCAAAACTGTGCCCACAACCTTCTTTGTCATCGATGGGAAGGGATCATACAGCCTGTTGCTGGGAAGGGACTAGATCCATGCCAATTGTTGCATCCCTTCTACCATGCACCAGAGTTTAATCCAATGGCAGGGCGACAAATTTGAGATTGTGCAAGCCGACAGGTCAGTAAATGTTGCCAATGCAGATTTAACCCTTTGGGAGATGGATGGCATTGATTGCTTGTCCGGCAAGGTTTGGGAAGCCGATTATCTAAAAGTGTCCGATTTTGAAATACAGCCAATTGGAGACGAAGAGCCCCAACTGCTGCTTTGAAGGCGTCGTGGAGGGATCAAGCATCTACACAAAGGACACTGTAGACGATCTCGATGGCAAGCTAGGACAAGGCTTTATGTCGGCCGACGACTTAGAAGAAGTCGATATAGGCTCAGGAGATATGCCTAGGCCGACATTCATTAGTAAATAATTGTCTTCTCAATTTAGAACTAAGCTTATAAAACTTTTGAAGGAGTATAAAGATTGTTTTGCTTGGGAGTATTTTGAGATGCCAGGGCTTAGTAGATCGATTGTTGAACATCGGCTCCCTATCAAACCTACATATCGGTCGTTTAAGCAAGCGCCTAGAAGGTTCAAGGCTGATATGTATGATGCTATCAAGGCCGAGATTACTCGTTTGTATGATGTGGGTTTCATTCGGCCTTGCCGATACGCTGAATGAGTCTCTAACATAGTTCTAGTGATCAAGAAGAACGACAAACTTAGGGTGTGCATCGGCTTTCGAGATCTCAATAAAGCCACCCCTAAGGATTAATACCCAATGCCGTTTGCCGATTTGTTGGCTGATGCTACTTCAGGGCACAAGATCATAAGTTTCATGGATGGCAATGTGGGATACAATCAAATTTTTATGCAGAAGACATCCACAAGACTGCTTTCAGATGCCCTGACGCAATCGGCTTGTACGAATGGGTTGCAATGAACTTTGGACTAAAAAACGCTGGAGCTACATATTAGAGGGCCATGAATTACATTTTTCATGATTTAATCGGCTTATTCGTTGAGATCTACATTGATGATGTGGTTGTAAAATCCAAAGAAGTTGATGATCATATAGCCGATTTGAGAAGATTTCTCGAGAGAACAAGGAAATATGGTCTGAAGATGAACCCTACAAAATGTGCTTTTGGCGTGTCGGCTGGACAGTTTTTGGGTTTCTTGTCCATGAAAGGGGTATTGAAGTAACTCAGAAGAGCATTAATGCAATCAAAAATATTCAGCCGCCACAGGACAAGAAGCAATTGCAATCGCTGGTCGGCAAGGTAAATTTTATCAAAAGATTTATATCCAATCTATCGGGGAAGATGGAGCCATTTACACCTTTACTTCGACTGAAAGCCGACCAACAGTTTACTTGGGGGGCAGAGCAACAAAGGGCTTTAGACAACATCAAGGAGTATTTGAGTGCCACTCCAGTATTAATTCCTCCACAGAAAGGGGTGTCTTTCAAGTTATACTTGTCAGCCGATGAGAAGTCAATCGGCTCGATTTTGATCTAGGAGTTCGAGGGTAAAGAGAGAGCAATTTTCTATTTGAGCAGAAGGCTTTTGGATGCTGAGACAAGATATTCCACGGTGGAGAAGTTATGCCTATGCATGTATTTTTCGTGCACGAAGTTAAGGCATTATTTGTTACCCAATGAATGCACTATAGTCTGCAAAGTCAACGTGGTCAAGTATATGCTATCGGCTCCAGTGCTAAAAGGAAGAGTTAGTAAATGGATTTTTGCCTTGACGAAGTTCGATCTCAGGTATGAATCACCCAAGGCAATCAAGGGACAAGCCGTAGCCGATTTCATCGTTGAACATCGTGATGACTCAATCGGCTCAGTCGATATAATTCCTTGGACTTTATTTTTTGATGGATCGGTTTTTACTCACGGCTGTGGTATCGGCTTAGTCATCATATCACCTAGGGTGGCAAGTTTTGAGTTTGCGTACACAATCAAGCCCTATGCTACTAATAACCAAGCTGAATACGAAACAGTTCTCAAAGGATTACAACTTTTGAATGAAGTTGGAGCTGATTCCGTGCAGATCATGGGTGATTCCTTGTTGGTCATCAATCAGCTAGCTAGAGAGTACGAATGCAAAAATGATGCATTGATGACCTACTACGAAAAATGCTGAGAGTTGATGGGAAATTTTCGGCTAGTAACCTTGATGCATATTCCTCGAGAACAGAATACTGAAGCTAATGATTTAGCTCAGGGGGCATCGAGATACGAGTCGATGGTCAAGGACATCGAAGTTGAAATTGCCGCAATTGCAGCCAATGATTAGAGGTATAACGTTTATAATTATCTCAAGAATCCCTCTTAATCGGCTTCAAGGAAATTGCGTTACAAGGCATTAAGATATGTGCTACTCGACGATGATCAAGACAAGGTTGTGATGGGTGAAGTGCATGAAGGCATATGTGGTACTCATCAATCGGCTCATAAGATGAAATGGCTGCTTCGACGAGCTGGGTATTTTTGGCCGACGATGTTGGAGGATTGCTTCAAGTATTACAAGGATTGTCAAGATTGTAAGAAATTCGGAGCAATTCAACGGGCACCAGCGTCGGCTATGGATGCCATAATCAAGCCGTGGCTATTCAGAGGTTGGGGAATTGACATGATCGGCCAGATTAATCCGCCCTCAAGTAAAGGACACAAGTTTATATTGGTGGCAACCAATTATTTCACAAAGTGGGTGGAAGCAATTCCTTTGAAGAAAGTTGATTCTGGGGACTCGATCCAGTTTGCTAAAGAGCACATTATCTACTGATTTGGTGTTCCTCAGACAATAACAACCAATCAGGGATGTATCTTCGTATCCGATGAGTTTGTTCAGTTTGCAGAAAGCATGGGGATCAAATTGTTGAATTCTTCACCATATTATGCGCAAGCTAATGGACAAGCAGAGGAATCCAATAAAAGTTTGATCAATTTAATAAAGAGGGAGATCTCTGATTATCCAAAGCAATGGCACAACCGATTGGCCGAAGCATTATAGTCCTATCGAATGGCTTGTCATGGATCCATTAAAGTGCCCCCGTACAAGCTCGTTTATGGGCATGAGGCCGTCTTGCCATAGGAAAGCGTCATCGGCTCAAGAATGATCGAACTACAAAATGAATTGATAGCCGATGACTATCACAATCTTATGGTAGATGAATCGGAAGACTTGGTCCAGTCTAGGCTACGTGCTTTGGAAAAGGTGACTAGAGATAAAGAGAGAATCGCTCGTCATTACAACAAGAAGGTTGTGGCGAAATCATTTTCAGAAGGCGAGTTGGTCTGGAAGTTGGTCTTGCCGATTGGTACTCGAGACAATAAATTCGGCAAGTGGTCACCAAATTGGGAGGGGCCCTTTAAAATTTATAAGTGTGTTTCCGAAGGAGCTTACATGTTGCAAGGACTTGATGGAGAAATTTTTGGAAGGGCTCTCAATGGCAAGTACTTGAAGAAATATTATCCAAGTGTGTGGATCAACTCATGATTCGGCTGTGTTGAGCTGATACGTGGAAGCCGAGGTGTTTACATCGCATTTAGATGGTCGATATGGCTCATATCGCCCTTAGTCTCTTCACATTTATCAAAATCGGTTGTGCTCTGCCGATGTGTGATGGCCAATATAAGTTATATTGCCCTTAGTCATTTTATTTCTGTCATAATCGGTTATGATTTTTTGCTCATACATGATGGCCGATTTCGCGTGTTGTCCTCGAGCTATAATTTTACCAATGATCGATTGACATTGTAAATTTAGGGGGGCATATACACATACACAAGTGAAATCGAGTGGACTTCAAAAATTTTTGTGAACTTTGAAAATTTTGCAGAATAGAATCGACAAAAATTATATTACAGGATGTGGAGCCGATTTTACAAAGTTGCTGACACAAGATTATATTACAAGCGTTTGAAGGAGTTCAGAAAGTGTCCCTAGGCTATTACAATTGGCTTAATAAGATAGGAAGTCATTTATGGCTGATATCGCTTTGTGCCGGACTTGATCAACTCTTCTATAGCCTTAGCATCGGCTGCATCAGTTCACGGGATTGGCTTCAAGGCTTTTGTGAGATATGCCAGATTTTTCATTGAGGCCTTCAGCTTCGACTTTTGATCTTCGATGACTTTGGGGAGATTGGCAATGCGTTGTTTTTCTGATGATATGTCGGCATCAAGCTTGGCAAGTTCGGCTGCCACTTCTTCTCTCCTCTTGCGCAGCTAATCAAGGTTTGTGTTGGGCCCGGTCGTCATCTCATCCAGCTTGGCCTTCTCAGCGATAATTGCTTGCCGATTGGCTTCGACAGTTGCCTCTAGGGCCTTCTTTTCTCGTCGATCGGCTAATCTTTTGCATGGCCCGTTCAAATTTGTGCCGATGAAGCTCTAGGTAGGTAGCCAGGGAGATAATGTCAGCCAATTGATCTGGGAGCTGGTCTTGGATCTCTTCGAACCTGCCCTTATTGCTCCGCAATCGGTGACTAGGAAGGCAAGGGAGCAGTCCAGACGCTTGGCTATATCTGATAAAGTCGTCCTCAGGTCATCGGCTATAGAGGCCAAGGTCTTGTTGGTATCTTCCTCATCATCCACGAACTCCTTGATATCAAATGGAAATAGATCGGCTAGAGTCTGCAACACAAAAGTTAAGATGGTTAAGTGTTAGACAAATTCAAACAACCGATTTAGCGTCAAGAAGAGAGAACTTACTACGATGACGGGAGCCGATGCGGTTTCTTCCTCAATGTTGTGGCTGCCCCTAGCCGATGGAGTCCTTTCGCTTGATGCTTGGGGGGCAGGTGTTGGAGCGCGAGGAGGCTGTATGCAAAGAAAGACAAGTTTGACTAAGCATCGGTTAGCTTAATAATCAAAAGGAGTTTGAAGTTGAGGTTACCGATGGGGTCGGAGCCGATTCTTCCTTGAAGCCAACTTCTTTTTCTACAAGACAGAATTTAATGAAGGATTGCATATGATTCTGAAGTGGGAAGATTCTTGATAAGTACATACCGGCTAAGGTCGAGGTTGAGGCTGATGTCTCGGAGGACTTGGTATTCCTTGGGTCTGTTCATCGGCTGCTATTTGAGCTGTTGCTCTCGGTTCATCTGCTTCGGCAGCGGCTTCATCGATGGCTTCTTCTATTTCCTCTTGATTCAGAAGGCCTCTAGGTCTGGATCTATGCTCGGTAGATCGTCGGCTGTGGTTTTCTTTTGTTTCTTCGAAGGTTTCTTTTGCACAGCCGACGGATCGGCATCCGATGGTTTAGCCCTCTTCTTCCTTTGAAGTGCTTCACGGGTTTGGCCATGCAGCAGGGAGGACACCTTCGGCGCGTTATAACCGATTGCCGAAGGGGCAAGGCCACCACTTGGGATGAGTCCTGTGGCATATTGGATGGCGATCCCGGTGTTGCTGATATGCAGGGGAGATAAACTGGTAGTCTGCAAACAAAAAGTGTTAGTCAAACGATGAAGAAGGACAACCGATGATAAATAACAAGTGATGAGAGAGAAGTGTTTACCTCTGGGATCAGCTTCGGATATATGGTGGTGAGGTACATGGAAGCCGATTAATGAAATAGATGTTTTTTCCATTCACTCCCCCATCGACTGAAGGCTGCAGTCCTTGTGATCACCAACTCAATGTTATCTATACTTCCAAGAGGAGGGCCTTCAATATTTAGTAGCTGATCCATCATGAGGCCTGAGCTGATTTTGCCTCTGGTTTTGATTTATTCAGTGAAGTACAACCCAATCAACAATGGTCCCATGCCCAGTTGTCTGGCGACACTCATAGGATGGTAAAATTCATATGTAACTTGTATGTTCCTGCCTTGATGAATGCCGACTGGGATATGCAGGGTGAGATAGCTAATGTGAAAAATTCCTTGGACTTCTCAAATTTTTCAGAGTTTATATCATTGAATCTGAAGTCACTAGGGAGTTCAAAGTCTTTGGAGTTCTCATAGGCAAACCAAATTCTTGAGGTTCTTGGAAATCCATCATAGAAGTTGCCGAACCAATTTCTAAAAGGATCGGCTGAGAGTTTAGATCCTAAGTATGATGATGCTGCCTCTCCGAATGACATGCATCGGCGTGTTGTGACTTCATCGCCGTCTTCGTCCGTGGTTGGCTGTGCTAGTGGGAAGCTGGCATCTTGCAACTCCGGCCTTGAGCGACTTTGTATGTGTGCAGATTTAGCCATATTTGCAGCAGCGACCAGGGACCTCCAGTGCCGATAGCCGAGTTGGCGGCAATTTTGGCCGATACATTGTTCAGCATCTGATATAGACATTGTTCAGCATCTGATATAGGTACCCTAGCAGATATTGTCTTAAGGGAATCTGCCTATTTTCTACTAGGGCCTTGGATATGTGTTGCCAATTTGTTGTGGGACCGCAACTTGATCCACAAAACAATAATTTTTCCAGCCACATAAGAAGGAAAGTTGCGTGTTCTCTGGAGTCCACTGGGCCAGATCCCATGTTTAGGCTTATGAACCTGTTCTAGCCCCCAATGACCCTGGTCTTGAAAAAATATTGGCACTTGGTATTTAGGCTGACAGGGTTAGCCGATGATGTGATGTCAAGGCCTGTGATCATAACAATGTCCAACAGAGTGGGGGTCATCGGTCCTTGGTTGAACAGAAAAGAATTCAATGTGTTGGACCAGAAGTAACATGCAGCCGATAGCAGGGGCTCATCTTTAGGCATGTCAGCTATTGTTAGGGCTAAGCATTGTGCTATCCCTAGTTCTTCCCAATGGCTCTGCTTGCTAGCCGACACCCTATTATACCATGTTGGCCAAGTCTTATCGGTTGATGGCCATGATTTAAAAGTTCCATTCCAATGAGCCAGATTAGGGTTCGATAGCCTAAAGGGAATTCGGTTAGTTTTGGCACTGATAAACTCTAAGGGATCTATGTTGCCAATTGGTCCTAAGAGGTACTGATTGGAGTGGTTGAGGTTGGGCATTGCAAACTGGTGAGCAAGATGCTACAATGAACAAGAAAGAAAAAGGGCAAGTCACAAAGGGCGAACGCTACATTGCGGTAAAAAAAGAAGTTGAAGCCGATGGAGCTTACCTCTGGAAATTCGGTCGACGGCGCCGTGGACGGGGTGGACGGGGACGCCTGCGAGTTCGTCGAGAATGCCGGGGAGGTCGCCGGTGCAAATTGGAATTGTTTGGAGCTAAGGCGGTGGAGGTAAAAGTGACGGCGTAAAAAATCTTAAGATTAGGGTTGTTATTCAAAGAAACGTGGTCACAGCCGAAAGGAAAAAGCCCTGAAATCTCTCCAAGATAAGATTCAGCAAATCCGCAACATTAACAATATAGCGGACTTGGGGGGCATGTGTTAACGACCAAATTTGGTAAGCAAATTATCAGGTTTGGGTCTAAAGCCGAAGCCGATGTGGAGAGAATCGAGTTCTTCTGAAGATGGAGTGCGCGCCAAGTGCAATCCGAATCAGCTGAGGGTTTCGTCGGTTGGTAATCGAATTGGTTAATGTGACTGTCGGCTGATACCGAATCAGAAAGGATAGCCGATGCAGCCGATTCCGATAAGGACAGTTGACGGACCAATCCTGAGGAAAAGGGGGTTGGAATTATCCTCAGATTCGGGTTAAAGTGCTTTATGAGGATTGCTATACATGGATAGAGTCCAAGAAAGGTAATTGTATCTGTTAATTAGGATATTTTAAATAGTTTCCTTATAGATAATGTCAGTTTGTTTTAGGCATATCTGTAATTCAATTTGTAATAGAGATAGGAATCGTGTCCATCACGAACTTATCTTGTATTTGGGTATAAATACAACCCAGGACCCCGTAAATTAACAACCACCAAGTTCAATACAGCCTTCAGTGCATCGCCAACCTTTTCTTTTAATAATTTCGATGAGTTCTTACTTCCAGTTGGCTGCATCGTTTGATCTCCAGCGAAAAGGTAAACCTTGTCACAGTGGCTTGCGTTCTCGGGATTAGTGCTTTCATCATTATAATACTCTAACCTCATTTATGTAAATCGTTGATTTATCATATATACCGTATAACCTATATCGGTAATATGATCTAACCCTAATCTAGTCTCTGTTATTAGACAACAGTCGATAGGGTTAGGTTTTGTCGTCGATTTAGATTATACAGTGTATCCACCATCTCGAAAGGTGTTCATAGAGTAGTATAGATCTTATGCTTCTTTTTATACTTAATGCTGCATCAATTAGGTCCGACCTATTAAGTCGTTTTAGAATCATAATAGATCTATCTTATTTTATTATCAATAATAGTGATAGTATCGGAGTTTCAGCCAATCTTATCTGTTTTAACTCTCTTGTATGTTTTATATTTACTTGATATGTTAAAGGTACCCTTTATATTAAGATCTCACTATAATCAAATATGTTAAGCTTGTTATCAATCTGTTAAGTTATCTTAACACTCGATCGATTCATGTTTAATATATTTGATCTGTAATGATATCTTAGTATAAAGTGGTATCAGAGTATTAGCCGATAGACATTAAATATCTCATTAGTGACGGGCTTAGTTCTTAAGCCCAATTAGCTTGAGTTTGAGCCCTTCACCGATATAATTTTCTGAAAATAGTAATTTAATTTGTTCTTTCTATGAATTATAGTATTTATAAATATTTAGTCTAAAATACGCAAAGAATTATAAATATTATTTTAGTCGCAATGATGGATACGACAAGCATAGAGCTTTTCATGAGGAATGATGGATGTATGGGGTACAAATAGGGCACTACGACTCCTACAATACTGGAGAAATGTATATTAAATCATAAAAATAGATATTGGATGTGCATGATGGGAGAAGAGGCTTCTTCACTGATTCGCGCTCGCTCGGGAGTCATTGCACTTGTAGCTCCATGTCCTTCGCACCCTCTAGCTTCTATTTACCTTCTTGCCTGCCATCTTTTGTCGCTCTTGTGATAGGTGTCTTCTTCCATGTCACCCCAAATGCTTAGGATATCTCTACCAGAGAGGGTGTAAAGCTCGTCTGCATTGACAGGTAAAAAGTACGTAAACTTTCAGCTTTCTACTGCATACTTGCTTGAGTACATGATGCTCCATTGCTCCTTGATACAAAGACTTGTACTACCTTGCAAGAAGATGCTCTGAACACTAGTACAAAAATGGCGAGTGAAAAAGGGCTCATCCTGTCCCAGCGGGTAATCAAGATTCCATCGACCGCAACTCACTCGAGTGTGACATTTGCTTCCTGCCTTTTGAAGATGGAGTTTACATGGTAATCCTAGACATTGCACCATATCATTTTGAAGAAGATGAGACCGAGGTCGACGAAGAAGGCGTCGAGGCCTCTTCACGGACCAGCAGCGGGATGTGGTGCGGATGCCGACGAGACGACCAAGGTGACCTACTACAGCAACCACGACTCACTCGAGTGTGGCATTTGCTTCCTGCTTTTTGAAGGTTGAGTTCACATGGTACTCCTATACATTGCAACACATCATTTTGAAGAAGATGTCGGGGCCTCTTCACGGACCAGCAGCGGAATGTGGTGCGGTTGCCGACGAAACGACCATTGTGACCAACTCCATCGATCACGACTTGCTCGAGTGTGGCATTACCATCGTCCAAGGATTTGCATGTAAACTCAAGCTTCAAAAGGCAGGACGATGGTATAACTGCTAATTCAAAAGGCGAGAATATGATATAACTGTTGATTAATCCTTTGAGGGGTAACCAATGGTATGGTTAAACACTTAAAGCCTTCCCCTTCTCTATCACTGTTTTGATATTAATATGATGGATTTATAAATTATTTGCTATTTTGTTTTAGTGAGGAGGAATACAAGGTGACCATAAAGCAAGCCTTCAAAACAGATATGTACAGACATCAACAGTTCTGCCCTGGAAGGCAGAGGGAGTTGCCGTGGGACATATTCAAGTTTTTGTCCGCAGATCATGTTTTTTGTAATGGAATATATTCCTCTCATGACTGAACTGACTTATGATTACGATACAAGAGGTGCTCTTCTCATAATTCAGTTCAAGGGGTCACCTCTTGTACCATAATCATAAGTCAGTTCAGTCATGGGCAGAATATGTTCCATTGCAAAAAACATGATATGCGGACAAAAGCTTGAATAGTGTCCCACGGCAACTCCCTCTATCTTCCAGACGAAATTTGCTGAAGGTTGTATAGATCTGTTTTGGAGGCTTGCTTTTATGGTCACCTTGTATCCGTCCTCACTAAAACACAATAGTAAACAATTTATAAATCAATCATATTAATATCAAAACACTGATGAGAAAAGGGGAAGGCTTTAAGTGTTTAACCATACCATTGGTTACCCCTCAAGGGATTAATCAGCAGTTATACCATATTCATGCCTTTTGAATTAGCAGTTATACCATCGTCCAGCCTTTTGAAGTTCGAGTTTACATGGTAATCCTTGGACAATGGTAATGCCACACTCGAGCGAGTCATGGTCGATGGAGTAGGTCACATTGGTCGTCTCGTTGGCAAGCGCACCGCATCCTGCTGCTGGTCCATGAAGAGGCCCCAACATCTTCTTCAAAATGATGTGTTGCAATGTATAGGAATACCATGTGAACTCAAGCTTCAAAAGGCAAGAAGCAAATGCCACACTTGAGCGAGTAGCGGTCGATGGAGTAGGTCACCTTGGTTGTCTCATCGGCATTCGCACCGCATCCCGCTGCTGGTTTGTGAAGGGGCCTCGATGCCTTCTTCGCCAACCTCGGTCTCGTCTTCTTCAAAATGATGTGGTGCAATGTCTAGGATTACCATGTAAACTCCATCTTCAAAAGGTAGGAAGCAAATGCCACACTCGAGCAAGTCGCAGTCGATGGCATCTTGATTACCCGCTAGGAGAGGATGAGCCCTTTTTCACTCGCCATTTCTGTACTAGTGTTGAGAGCATCTTCTTGCAAGGTAGTACAAGTCTTTGTACCAATGAGCAATGGAGCATCATGTACTCAAGCAAGTATGTGGTAGAAGGCTGAAAGTTTACGTATTTTTTACCTATCAATGTAGACGAGCTTTACACCCTCTTCGACGGAGATATCCTGAGCATGTGCTGTGACATGGAAGAAGACGCCTATCACAAGAGCGACAAAAGATGACGGGCGAGAAGGAAAAGAAGCTGGAGGGTGCGAAGGCCATGGAGCTACAAGGGCATGGACCTACTATTTTTCAAATTTTCTTGGAAAAAAGAGACAAAAATTCGCCCCCTCCATCTCCTAGTAGTGGGATAACCAATACAATGAGTGATGGGGGGTATTTATAGACTGTGAAAGTTATCTTTGTCGGACCTTAGTGCAAGCCCGTCACTAAAGGCACTTATCGATGATGGGCCATAATGTCCGTTTTAGTTGTTATCTCAATCGGATGGTAATTTTGAGCCCGTCACCGATGGTAAAGATCGGTGATGTGCTTCTAAAGGTGCCCAACAAAGATAACTTTGGTTATCTTTGTCGGTCCTTTATTTGAGCCCGTAACCGATAGTTATCATATGTGATGGGCTCAAGTTTTATGCACATCTAACAAGTCTGTGTGAGTATATCTTTGTCGGCCTCTTTTTAGGCTCGTTTGAGATGACTCTGTTGTGACGGCCCACAAATCTCAGGCATGTGATGGTCCATCATAGAGGAAAGGATATGTACTAGTGACAGCCGAGACGCATGAAGTACTGCACATGCTGTACTGCTCAGTTGTCGACGGGTGGGTCGGTAGTCCTCCGAGGGGGATGCACAAGGAGGTGATTGAGAGTGGTCGGGGGCGCCTCTCCTCTGGATCTGATAGTCGACTCGAGTCGCTAAGATGAGCCAAGAAGACAAGAGACACAAGATTTATACTGGTTCAGCCCTTACGAAGGATAATAGGCCTACGTCAAGTGTTCTTTGTTCGTGTGGATGATGAACTGGATGCTGGAACTTCTCTCCTCTACTCTTGTCACATCCTGGGTTTTTCCCCTAATTCATTTAAAATAATTTACCCGGAAATAATCGGAATTTCTGAAATTAACCTGGAGTCAACCTATAATTTTAAAATGCAATTAATAAATGGAAATGACATGGTAGGATTTTTCTTGAATTCTTCATGTCAAAATACGCTAACAGGATTTTTACTGGAATTTTTAGAGCACTCTAAGTATTTTTAATCAATTAAATAAGAAAACAGGAATTTAATTAAGTCCCTAAATCCCTTTTTCTTTTTCTTTTTCTTTTTTTTCCTTTTCCGTACCGGCCGTACGGTTTTCCCGCCTCGCCGTGCGTGCGGCCGTCGGCCGACACTGTTTCGGCCCAAGCCGACACCCGCGCGCGCGCCACTCCTCCCGTCGTGGGCCGAGGCCCACGGTGCAGCGGCCGCGCCGCGCAAAGTCCGCGCCCCCTCCTGCGCCGCGGGCCACCGACGGGCCCCCACTGTCCGGAGCCGCCTCCCGCGCCCGGCCAGCCCAACCGCCGCCGCCGCCATAGCCGCGCCGCCCGCCTCTTTCTCGTGCCGTTTCCGCGCGCGCCGCGCGCGTGGCCGCACGCCGGCTCCGCCCGCGCCGCCGCACCCGTGCTCGCTTTCCCGCACGCCGAAACGGCCGTCGTCGCCCGAAACGACCGCCGATATCTCTCCCTCTCTCTCCGAGTCCAAAACGCCGGCGACCTTATCCCCGCCGTATCCGTGCCCGTTTCCTCTTCTCTCCCCTTTAAAACCCCTCGAGCTCCGCCGCGTTTCCCTTTGTTCGTCGTTGGTTCTAGCCCCGAATCGCCGCCGTCTCCGTCGTTTCACCGTCGGTGAGCTCGCCGCCGTTCCCGGTTTCTTTCGTTTTCTTTTGTTTCCTTTTCTCTTCCGCGCGTGTGTCGCCGTCGCGCCAGCTCGCCGCCGCCGCGCGCGCGCCGCGCCGGTCGCGCCGCCCCGCCGCCGCTGCCGGTCGCGCCGCCGTCCCGCCGCCGCCGCCACCACCCGTGAAACCCTAACCCTAACCCTAGCGCCGCTCCCTCTCGTGCCGTCCGATCTTGCGGATCGGACGGATCCGCGCCGTCCGATCGCGACGGATCCGCGCCGTCCGATCGCCGCCGTCCGGCCGCTCGGATCGCGCCACGTGGCGGCAATCCGGCCGCCGTGCCCCCCCTCCCGCGTGTGCCGCCGTGCGCCGACGCGGCCCTAGGGCTGACGCCGGCCGCCGACGTCATGCGCGACGTCAGCCCCGAGCGCGCGTG
The DNA here is from genome assembly GCA_019925245.2 of Oryza australiensis. Classification (NCBI taxonomy): domain Eukaryota; kingdom Viridiplantae; phylum Streptophyta; class Magnoliopsida; order Poales; family Poaceae; genus Oryza; species Oryza australiensis. The sequence continues at coordinate 17,518 of JAIFGZ020000303.1, read as the reverse complement.
GATGACGTCACCAGGGGACTTAATTGCGCAATAAATAATTTAATCTTTTCTGTTTAGTTTAAAAATCGCAATTAAACTTCTAAAATTCATATCTTTTGAATCCGAGCTCCGTTTTAGTCCATTCAAATTTCATTAAATCCAGAAAAATGTCAAGAATCCATTAAAAATACTTTTCAGTGCTGTTTCAGTAGACTTTTAGGGTGTTTGTTGAGTGCTTTGTTTGTCGTGTAGATCCCGAGTTTTCCGGCGAGCCCGTTCTCTTCGAAGTAGTCGCCGAGGTTCCTCGGTCTCGAGCAAGGCAAGTCATACCTTACATTGACCATATTGTACCTATTTTATGTAAATACCTCTATTTCATTCAAATACGCATATGTTTTAGAATGTCATTTGATGGGATGTTTTATACCTATTGTACTCAACCATTGGATTGTCTACCTTATACCATTGATAACCTGGGATCCAATGTGACTAGATGATAGTTTAAGGTTGCTTAGTCATGCTTAGCGCAACTAGCTCACTTAAGGGAATCACACTAAGTTTAATGCTAAAGTTGACCTCCTATGATATTAAGATATGACCTTGTTCTTAATAATATTGAATTATAAGAAAGGTGGGTCGTGAGCACATGGTTGGACTTTGGTTAGCGTGCTCATGACGATTAAGGACCTGGTTCTCGGGAAACCCTGGAAGAAATGCCGTGCATACCACAAGCCAGCATGGGTAATGGCTGGGCCCGTAGCGTAGCTGTCTCTAGTTAACGTATCCCAGAGAGGGTGAGCGTGATGGAGTTGGGTCGGCCCGGTTTTAAGGGTTGATCAGCTTGGATTCACCGCGGCACTAGAGGGGCTGCCCATTGCCCGATGGGAATGGGGGCGAAACCTTGGTGTGGTACGATTGATTAGAGGGGTTATGTGAAGGGTCCGTCACAATTCCTTTCCGGGCACCGTGGTGGTGCACCGGCGCATGGTAACGTGTTGTGGGATTGTGTCTTGTGGGTACAGTTGTACACCTCTGATCAGAGTAAAAACTATTCGAATAGCCGTGCCCACGGTTACGGGCGATCGACCAGATTCACCTTGATTAGTCTCATTTATTTTATTTGAATGAAATGTTGAAGTATGACTAGTGCAGGTGGATGGATGGGCCTGTTGCAACGTGGTTTGAGCGTTGGACAGCGTTTATTTAATATTGCTTAAATATTACTACTTTTACTTGTCTTCAAATATCATTATTATACACGAAAATGCTGTTTGTGCAAAATGAGCCCTTGACCTTTCCTTGTTATTTATCTTGCATCATGTTCCCTTTTCGGTGTGACTTGTTGAGTACGGTGGTTGTACTCAGTCTTGCTTCTTTTTCCCCCTTCAGTGCCAAAGGTTGAGAGCGAGGTCTCCGAGGAGGTGTAGGCTTGTTCTCGTCAAGGTTTAGCTGTGGAGTTGGTGTTCCGCTTCGCTCGTGTCAAGTTTAGCTTAAGTCAGTTTTATTTTCCTTTCCGCTGCATTTGTGTAACTCTTTTATATTGTTTCTAAGACGAGGATTCTCGTATTATCAATAACGTCGATTTGTGTACCTCGGCGATGCCCGGACGAGGATGTAATGCACAAATTAGCTGCGAAATTCCGGTGTGAATTTCGGGCGTGACAAGTTGGTATCGAGCCTTCCCGTGATCGTAGGACGAGCCAACTGGAAACCTTAAGAGCCCTCTAATTCTTTTCATGTGCATATGTTTTGAAAAAAAGGGGTGTTTTGAAAAGTGGAGTCGTCTAGGGTTTAGGAATTGCGAAAATGGGATGTTGGTCGTGGGTTTTTGAGCATGTTTTGATTTTCCCACTCCTTTGTTTCTATAGATGGCAGGTTCCCCAGCGACGCACTGCGGAAAAGGGATGACAGGCTTCGTGGCAGAGCTGGCGCGTATGGCCCTTGCAGTTGGATATCCCGAAGCACCAGAGTATACAACAGTTGCGCCTCTCAGTGGCGAGTTGCCATACCGTGTTCGGTTGGAGGTTCACGGGTTTGTGGGAACGTGTCTTCCCAACATGGAGGTCACAGCTTCCGGAGGCACGTCAGATCACGCTTGTCAAGAAGCCGCCTACCTGATGTTGGCCAGGATGAGGGAGCTGCATGATGCTGACCTTCGCACCTCCTCCTACCGCTACCATCCCCGTCGAGGTAGTTCCTCAGAGGTCAGTGCATTCAAGTCTACGGCGGAGGAGAATGACTCTACCTTCGGTCACATGTGCACCGTGCTCAAAGGACTGGATCGATGCACTCGACCTACACAAGGCGACCAAAGAGCCGAACGACAAGAAGATGCCGAGGATCGCGCGGCTGCAGGGCGAAGTGGCTCGCCCGAAGAAGGAGGTAGCTGAGTTGAAGGGACTCCCGCCACCGCTTGGGGTCGACTCCGCACTACGCCTCGGAAGACCACCACCGCGCCCGTCCGTATCCAGCTGGCACCTCGGATTCCACCGCCTTCTCCAGCTCCACCCGCTCCGTTCCGCACGCGGTTCTAGTTCCTCCTGCTGCAGGTTCCGCGCCCTCACCTTTGCTCCCGCTTCGGCGAATCAAGGCGGAGGTGGCGTAATGGTTGGATCTCCGTCTCCAGTGACTCAAGCTCGAGAATTCGGCTGAAGACATGGACTCGAAGAGACTCGAGATTCCTCGGAGGGAAGAGGCGGGATCGGTTGGGCTACGGCAACCGATTCGAAGAGTCCAAGTCTCGAGGTGACGCCCGAGGACTCCAGGAGCCGTTCGGAAGAATGGGGATCTTCGAAGGAAGCGCCACTCCTCGTCTCGTGGATCGTTCTAGTTGCCCTCTTTAGTTTTACCATTTAAATTAGTTTGTCTTCTTGGTAGTTGCCGTGTGTTAGGCTGCGTGTGTGGATAGCCGGCGTCGATATCAAGTGTGATATGACTGACCAATTAAGGATGTTTGGTGCTTTTCCCTGTTTTTAGTCAAGATCGAACAATGCATTTGAATTTAAATAATAAAGATTAGTTCTAAGTCCGTCTGCTTTTTCTTCTTTTCTCTCTCGGTCGGTCGTCTCCTTCGGATGGTGAACACCAGACCAGCGGGCGAACAAGCAACAATGGGCACAAAGCCAACAACAACGAGGCTCACGACGCCAATGGCAATGCTCCTCCACCGCCACCCGAGAATCCCACCATTGCTCAAGTGCTCGCTTCACGACACGGATGATGGCTGCAATGATACAAAATGCAACAACAACACCACCGATGCAACGGCGATGCTGCAACAAATGCAGCAACAGCAGCGAACAATCGCTTTGCCGCCCCACCACCCCACCAAGCCGCCGAGTTCCTTCGTGTCCGACCGCCGACCTTCTCCAAGCACCACTAATCCCATGGAGGCTAATGATTGGCTTCATGCCATAGAGAAGAAGTTGGATCTGCTGCAGGTGCACGGATCGAGAGAAAGTCTCTTTTGCCACTCATCGCTTATAGGGTCCTCGCTTCGACTTGGTGGGACAACTATTTGGTTACTCGCCGGCGGGAGCAAGGTTACTGGGAAGAGTTTCGTCGCTTTGCAGGACCGCACATATTCCTGTGGGAATAGTTGCACAGAAAAAGCGTGAGTTCCGTTCTCTTGAGCAGGGTAACAGATCAGTTACTGAGTATCTGCACAAGTTCAATCGTCTTGCCCGTTATGCCCCAGAAGATGTGCGCACTGATGCAGAAAGGCAGGAAAAGTTTTTGGCTGGTTTGGATGATGAACTCACGGACAAGCTTATCTCCGGAGAGTATGCTAACTTTGAGAAGCTGGTTGACAAGGCCATTCGACAGGAAGATCAGCGCAACAAGATGATCAAGAAGAGAAAAGTATTCCAGACACGACCTCCTCAACAGCAGGGAAATCAGCAGAGGCCGCGTTTCATGCCTGGAAGTCAGAGTGGACCTACCACCATGATTGTTCGTCAGCATCGACCTTATCACCCAGGGAATTTCCAACCGGCGTAGTGGCGTGGTCGCAACAGCCGTACTCCAGCCCCGCGCCCGCAACGGCGCCATCCCGCAAGAATCCACACCACCACCTCCAAGAAAGGACTCGGGAGGGAAGCCAGAGTCTGCTTCAACCGTGGTGACCCAGGGCATTTTGCGGACAAGTGTCCGGCCAAGACGCGCCGGGCCAAGGTTCATCAAGGCTCGAGTCAACAATGCGTCCGCCGAGGAAGCACGTGACCGCTCCCGGTTATACTGGGTATGTTTCCGTAAACTATACTCCCGCCACAGTATTATTTGATTCTGGCGCTACACATTCTTTTATCTCAAAGCAATTTGTTGGGGCACATGGGTTGTCAGTAGTGGGACTTAAGATACCTATGCGGGTTCAAACCCCTGGAAACCATTTGGAGACCACTCGCATTGTCCTTCGGTGACCATAGAAATCCAAGGATCTATGTTTCTAGCCAACCTTATCCTCCTTCACCAAAGGCATAGATGTCATTCTTGGGATGGATTGGTTGTCCGGACATAAGGGAGTAATTGACTGCGCTAGTCGCACCATTACGTAATTAATACGAAAGGAGAAGGAGTTGTTTTTCGCTCTCCCATGCAAGTCAAGACTATAGTAAGTTTGAATTATGTTTCCACCGGGCAATCGTCCGAAATGGCGGCCAAGACCCCGTGAAGTTAGAGGATATCCCCATCGTCGAGAATACCCCAAGTTTTCCGAGGATTTAACTCGATGCCACCAAAAAGGGAAATTGAATTCGGATTGACCTAGTACCCGGACCGCCCCAATACACAAGAGGCCATATAGGATGGGAGCCAACGAGTTGGCCGAAGTAAAGAAGCAAGTGGATGAACAGTTGCAAAAGGGTATATTCGCCCGAGCACATCGCCTTGGGGTGCTCCGGTGATTTTTGTGGAAAAGAAAGACAAGACCAAGAGAATGTGTGTGGATTATCGAGCCCTTAATGAGGTTACTATCAAGAACAAGTATCCCCTACCACGGATTGATGACTTACTCGATCAACTCAAAGGGGCCAAGGTATTTTCCAAGATAGACCTCGCGATCGGGCTATCATCGCTGAGGATTCGGGAAGAGGACATTCCCAAGACCGCCTTCACCACTGTGTATGGATCGTACGAGTGTACGGTCATGTCTTTTGGTTTAACCAATGCACCGGCTTTCTTTATGAATCGATGAACAAGGTGTTTATGGAGTTCTTGGATAAATTCGTGGTGGTGTTCATTGACGACATTTTGGTCTACTCTAAGTCGAGGAGGATCATCGCAACATCTTCTGACGGTGCTCGAAAAGTTGAGAGACCATCAACTCTACGCCAAGTTTAGCAAGTGTGCTTTCCGGTTAAAGGAGGTACGTTCCTCGGCCACATTGTGAATGCCCAAGGAGTAGCCGTGGATCCAGCAAATGTGGAATCGCACTAAGTGGACCCCGCCTAAAACGGTTACGCGTATCCGAAGTTTCCTTGGACTTGCGGGTTACTACCACCGCTTCATTGAGAACTTCTCCAAAATCGCCAAGCCAATGACTCAACTGTTGAAGAAAGATGAGAAGTTTAAGTGGTTGCGAATGCAATAGGAGTTTTGAAGAGCTCAAGAGGAAGTTGGTGTCTCGCACCGATGTTGTTGATACCGCCCACCCAACAAAGGACTTCCAAGTTTATTGTGATGCATCTCGCCAAGGGTTGGGATGTGTGTTGATGCAAGAAGGCAAAGTGGTCGCATATGCATCTCGTCAATTGCGCCCACATGAAAACAACTACCCCACTCATGATCCGGAGTTATCCGCAAGTGGTTCATGCATTGAAGATTTGGCGACACTACCTAATTGGTAATCGTTGTGAAGTGTATACGGATCACAAAAGTCTTAAGTACATTTTCACCCAACCGGATTTAAACCTCCGACGAGAGGAGATGGTTGGAACTGATCAAAGATTGTGACTTAGGGATACATTACCATCCCAGCAAAGCTAATGTGGTTGCGGATGCACTAAGCCGAAAGAGTTACCGCACCACCCTCGTGTCGAAAGAATGTGTGACCAGTTGCGCGAATTCGAGAATCTAAATCTACGAGTGGTGGATTTTGGTTTTGTGGCTGCTCCGGAAGCCCAACCCACTCTCATTGATCAAATTCGGGCTGCTCGGGCGTCGATCCCGAAATGGCCGAACTCAAGAAGAACATGAGAGTCGGAAAAGCTCATGGTTTTACGGAAGACGAACATGGCACAATCTGGATGGGAAAGAGATTGTGTGTGCCGAAGACAAGGATTTGAAAAAGACGATCCTTACGTAAATTAACCAAACCCAATACTCAATTCACCCGGCAAGTACAAAGATGTATCAAGATCTTAAAGAAAAGTTTTGGTGGGTCGGCATGAGGAGGGAGATAGCTGAGTTTGTTGCACTTTGTGATGTTTGTCGCGAGTGAAGGCGAACATCAACGGCCCGCCTGGACTATTGCAACCACTTCATTCCCGAGTGGAAATGGAAAGAAATTGAATGGATTTCATCACGGGTTTACCCCGCACAACGTCAGTTATGACTCAATTTGGGTCGTGGTGGACCGACTCACCAAGGTAGCCCACTTCATACCGGTACATACTACCTACTCGGAAAGAAGTTGGCAGAGCTTTATCTTGCAAGGATCATGTGTTTGCATGGCGTGCCTAAGAAGATCGTGTCCGATAGGGGAAGTCAGTTTACTTCCAAATTCTGGAAGAAGTTGCAAGAAGAACTCGGTACCCGTTTGAATTTTAGCACGGCCTATCATCTGCAAACAGACGGTCAAACTGAGAGAGTGAATCAGATTTTGGAAGACATGTTGAGAGCATGCGCGCTCGATTTTGGAAAAGCATGGGACAAAAGCTTGCCCTATGCAGAATTCTCTTACAACAACAGTTATCAGGCCAGCATTCAAATGGCACCGTATGAAGCACTCGTATGGACGGAAATGCCGCACACCCCTATTTTGGGATCGACGGGTGAGCGCCAATTGTTTGGCACGAAGTAATAAGTGAAGCAATGAAAGGGTCCGAGTGATTCGGGAAAGGTTGAAGATTGCGCAGCCGACGTAAGAGTTATGCGATAATCGTCGAAGAGATCTCGCTTTTGAAGCAGGGATTTTGTGTATCTTCGCGTTACACCACTCCGGGGAGTACATCGTTTCCAAACCAAAGGTAAGTTGGCACCACGTTTCGTGGGACCATACAGATTCGGGAACGTCGAGGAGAAGTGGCCTATCACCGGAGCTTCCTCCAACATGACTGGTATTCATGACGTGTTTCATGTGTCCCAGCTAAAGAAGTGTTTAAGGGTACCGAAGAGCGGCGAGTCCGGACTGCATCGAAATCCAAGAGGACTTAACCTATGTAGAGAGACCAAGCACGTATTCTTGAGGTCGGTGAGAGAAGGACTCGGAACAAGGTTATCGGTTTTGCAAGGTTCAATGGACTCATCACTCCGAGGAAGAAGCTACTTGGGAACGAGAAGATGAGCTAAAGGCCGCGCACCCGCACCTCTTCGCGGTACCTCCGAATCTCGGGGTCGAGATTCCGTTTAAGGGGGTAGGTTGTCACATCCCGGGTTTTTCCCCTAATTCATTTAAAATAATTTACCCTAAATAATCGAAATTTCGAAATTAACCTCGAGTCAACCTATAATTTTAAAATGCAATTAATAAATGGAAATGACATGGTAGGATTTTTCTTGAATTCTTCATGTCAAAATACGCTAACAGGATTTTTACTGGAATTTTTAGAGCACTCTAAGTATTTTTAATCAATTAAATAAGAAAACAGGAATTTAATTAAGTCCCTAAATCCCTTTTTCTTTTTCTTTTTCTTTTTCTTTTTTTTCCTTTTTCCGTACCGCCGTACGGTTTCCCGCTCGCCCGTGCCGGCCGTCGCCCGACACGCTCCGCCCAAGCCGACACCCGCGCGCGCGCCACTCCTCCCCTGGTCCGTGGGCCGAGGCCCACTGCAGCCGGCCGCGCCGCGCAAAGTCCGGCGCCCTCCCTTGCGCCATGCGGCCACCGATGTGGGGCCCCACTGTCGGAGCCGCCTCCTCGCGCCCGGCCGCCCACCGCCGCCGCCGCCATAGCCGCGCCGCCCGCCTCTTTCTCGTGCCGTTTCCGCGCGCCTCGCGCCGCGTGGGCCCCACGCCGGCTCCGCCCGCGCCGCCGCACCCGTGCCCGCCTTTCCCGCACGCCGAAACGGCCGTCGTCGCCGCCCGAAACGACCGCCGGGTATCTCTCCTCTCTCTCCGAGTCCGAAAACGCCGGCGACCTTATCCCCGCCGTATCCGTGCCCGTTTTGGTCTCTTCTCTCCCCTTTAAAACCCCTCGAGCTCCGCCGCGTTTCCCTTTGTTCATCGTTGGTTCTAGCCCCGAATCGCCGCCGTCTCCGTCGTTTCACCGTCGGTGAGCTCGCCGCCGTTCCCCGGTTTCTTTCGTTTTCTTTTGTTTCCTTTTCTCTTCCGCGCGCGTGTCGCCGCTCGCCAGCTCGCCGCCGCCGCGCGCTGCGCTGCCGGTCGTCGCCGCCGTCCCGCCGCCGCTGCCGGCGCGCGCCGCCGTCCCCCGTCGCTCTCGCCGTCGCCGCCGCCCCGCCGCCGCCGCCACCACCCGTGAAACCCTAACCCTAACCCTAGCGCCGCTCCTCTCGTGCCGTCCGATCTTGCGGATCGGACGGATCCGCGCTCGTCCCGATCGCGACGGATCCGCGCCGTCCGATCGCGCCGTCCGGCCGCTCGATCGCGCCACGTGGCGGCAATCCGGCCGCCGCGCCCGCCTCCCGCGTGTGCCCGTGCGCTAACGTCGCCCTAGGGCGACGCGCCCGCCGACGTCATGCGACGTCAGCCCTAAGCCGTGCGTGGATGACGTCACCGGGGACTTAATTGCGCAATAAATAATTTAATCTTTTCTGTTTAGTTTAAAAATCGCAATTAAACTTCTAAAATTCATATCTTTTGAATTCGAGCTCCGTTTTAGTCCATTCAAATTTCATTAAATCCAGAAAAATGTCAAGAATCCATTAAAAATACTTTTCAGTGCTGTTTCAATAGACTTTTAGGGTGTTTGTTGAGTGCTTTGTTTGTCGTGTAGATCCCGAGTTTTCGGCGAGCCCGTTCTCTTGAAGTAGTCGCCGAGGTTCCTCGCTCCGAGCAAGGCAAGTCATACCTTACATTGACCATATTGTACCTATTTTATGTAAATACCTCTATTTCATTCAAATACGCATATGTTTTAGAATGTCATTTCATGGGATGTTTTATACCTATTGTACTCAACCATTGGATTGTCTACCTTATACCATTGATAACCTGGGATCCAACGTGACTAGATGATAGTTTAAGGTTGCTTAGTCATGCTTAGCGCAACTAGCTCACTTAAGGGAATCACACTAAGTTTAATGCTAAAGTTGACCTCCCAGTGATATTAAGATATGACCTTGTTCTTAATAATATTGAATTATAAGAAAGGTGGATCGTGAGCACATGGTTGGACTTTGGTTAGCGTGCTCATGACGATTAAGGACCGGTTCTCGGAAACCCCGGAAGAAATGCCGTGCATACCACAAGCCAGCATGGGTAATGGTGGGCCCGTAGCGTAGCCGTCTCTAGTTAACGTATCCCGAGAGAGGGTGAGCGTGATGGAGTTGGGTCGGCCCCGGTTTTAAGGGTTGATCAGCTTCCGGATTCACCACGGCACTAGAGGGCTGCCCATTGCCCGATGGGAATGGGGGCGAAACCTTGGTGTGGTACGATTGATTAGAGGGGGTTATGTGAAGGGTCCGTCACAATTCCTTTCCGGCACCGTGGTGGTGCACCGGCGCACGGTAACGTGTTGTGGGATTGTGTCTTGTGGGTACAGCTTGTACACCTCTGATCAGAGTAAAAACTATTCGAATAGCCGTGCCCACGGTTACGGGCGATCGACCAGATTCACCTTGATTAGTCTCATTTATTTTTATTTGAATGAAATGTTGAAGTATGACTAGTGCAGGTGGATGGATGGGCCTGTTGCAACGTGGGTAGAGCGTTGGACAGCGTGTACGCAAACCATCTCCCTTGATAGTGTATCGGGACGGCATAATATGATTATGCCGACATGGTTTCCGTAAGCGAATTCATAGATTGGATCTATGAATTTCGTGTGGTGTTCCGGGACCGCCGTGTGCGTACCCCCTTATAGGTCGTCTCGGTGCCATATCTCTGCGATAAGTAGAAAACGTTTCTACGCCTAACTTGTTTTTGCAGAGAATGCTTTGAGATGGTATGACCCTATTGTATGTATGAGATGCATGTGATGCATGTAATATTCTTTCATATGTGCAATCCCGTAATATTCTTTCATACGTGCAATGCTTGTAATATTCTTTCACGACTGCGAGTTGATGTAATCTTCAATTAGAGCTTCTATAGTAGTAGCTTAGTTTGAAGAAATCAAGCATTCGGCACTCGAAAGAACGGTGATGAAGATGGAGATCCTCAGACACCAGCATGGAGATGGAGATCACCATGTGAAGGGGGCCATACTATTTCATGCTATTCTACCGCTTTCATATATGTGATATGTTTGTTTGATAGGATAGCATCCCTCACAAAATTAAGTAGTAATGATGCCCTTCCAAATGTTGCACTCCGTCACCGTTATGCTCGTCAATGGTGGGTCTCGCCAAAGCAGAGTGCCATTCTCTATCATAACACGAGGGGTATATGTCGGACATATACAGCAGAGCATTTGGTTTACTTAACAAGGCTATCAAAACAGTTTTGGGCCTTGGGGCATAGGTTGGGGCCGGGCATGGAGATGCCACACCAACAACAAGAGTCACATAGAGATGTGATTAGCAAGGAGTTGCTTACGATGTTACTAATTTTCTAGCGTGATGCCAAAGCTCACTAGAAAATTAACTAACATGTGGATCTTGACCCAATACGTAACCTAGAGGGAAGGTGGAAAATACGTAATGGGAGTCTTATGTTAAATTGTTTAACAAAAGACATAACATAAACATTGTGCTAAACTTTGTTTTTCCGTTGTAGAATAAATGGCGGCTAATACTACACCCGCACCTTTAATTTGCGATCTATTCTCGAAAAGGAAAAATTAAATGGAACAAACTTTATGGATTGGTATCGCAACTTGAGAATTGTTATCAAGCAAGAGCGTAAGGAGTACGTTCTTGAAGTACCCTATCCCGAGGATTTGCCAAATAATGCCACCGCAATCGCACGGAGGGCTTATGAGAAGCACACTAATGATGCCCTAGATATAAGCCGTCTCATGCTTGCTACAATGTCCCCCGAGCTTCGAAGCAATATGAGAGCAGCGATGCTCACACTATTATTCGGGGACTCGCGTGGCATGTTTGAGAACCAAGCTCGGGCCGAGAGGTTCAACACCTCAAAGTCCTTGTTTGCGTGCGGCTTGTTGAGGGGAATCCCGTCGCCCGCATGTGATAAAGATGATTGGCTATATCGAGAGTCTAGAAAAACTAGGTTTTCCCCTTAGCCAAGAGTTGGCTACGATATGATTCTCCGCCGCTCCCTCCGAGCTTCGAGCCATTCATATTAAACTATCACATGAACAAGTATGGATGGAACCTTGGCTGAATTGCATGGGATGCTAAAGACAATGAGGAGAGTATCCAGAAAAACGGTCATCATGTGATGATGATACGAAGGCAAAGCGCAAACCACCTGTCAAGAAACTTTGCACCAAGAGGAAGTTAACTCCCGATGAGATCGCGAGTGCCTCCAATGCAAAGAAGGGCAAGAAGGGGTCGGCGGCATCGATGCCGTTTGCTTCTACCGCAAGGAGACAGCCACTGGAAAAGGAACTGCAAGAAGTACATGGAGGATCTCAAGAAGAAGCAAAGTATGACTTCGCTCAGGTATTAATGTTATAGACATTAATCTCGCTACTTCACCTACTCGACTCTTGGGTATTTGATACCGGATCAGTAGCTCATATTTGCAAATCGTTGCGGGAATGAGAAGAAGTAAAGGATTGAGAAGGGGCGAGGTGAACTCGCGCGTCGGCAATGGAGCAAGCGTTGCTACGGTTGTTGTTGGCACAGCACCACTTCATCTACCTTCGGATTAGTTTTGGAATTGAATAATTGTTATTGTGTTCCAACACTATGTCAAAACGTTATTTCCGCTTCATGTTTGCAAGCGGAAGGATATGATTTTAGATCAATGGACAATGGTTGTTCAATATATCTTAGAGATATGTTCTATTTTCATGCTCCATTGGTGAATGGATTATACGTTTTGAATCTTGAAGCGTCTCCCATCTATAACATTAATACGAAAGGCAACTCTCTAATGATATAAACCCCACGTTTATCCGGCATTGTCGCTTAGGCCATATAAATAAGAAACGCATGGAGAATCTCCATAAGGATGGATTGCTTCACTCTTTTGATTTTGAATCATTTGAGACATGTGAGTCTTGTTTACTTGGTAAGATGACAAAGGCACCTTTCACGGGACATAGTGAGAGAGCAAGTGACTTATTGGCACTCGTACATACCGATGTATGTGGACCAATGAGCTCAACGACCGAGGTGGTTATCAATACTTCATTACCTTTACCGATGACTTTAGTAGATATGGTTATATCTACTTAATGAGGCATAAGTCCGAATCCTTTGAAAAGTTCAAAGAATTCCGAATGAAGTACGAATCATTTAGGGAAAACAATCAAGTTTCTACGATCGATCGTGGAGGGGAATACTTGAGCCAAGAGTTTGGTAACCATCCGAAAGATTGTGGAATTGTTCCACGCTTGACTCCGCCAGAACTCCGCAATGGAACGGAGTGTCCGACGGAGAAATCGCACCTTGTTGGACATGGTGCGGTCGATGATGAGCCAAAGTGATCTTCCGTTATCCTTCGGGGATATGCTCTTGAAATAGCTGCGCTCACACTAAATAGAGTTCCATCTAAGTCGGTTGAAAAGACACCATATGAGATATGGACAGGGCAACTCCCTAGTTTGTTTTTTCTCAAAATTTGGGGATGCGAAGCTTATGTAAAACGTTTACCGACAAGCTCACACCCAAATCGACAAGTGCTTCTTTGTGGGATATCCTAAGGAAACTAAGGGATATTACTTTTATAATCGGGAACAAGGCAAAGTGTTTGTCGCCCGACACGGTGTCTTCTTGGAGAAAGAGTTTCTTTCAAGAAGGGTTAGTGGGAGCAGGGTGCATCTTGAAGAAGTTCAAGAAACACCGAAAATGTTTCAATACCACGTAACCACAACATGAGGTGCAAACGTTGCGCCACCGGTTGTAGATACACCACACGGAGGTCCGAAAGATCACGTCATGCACCCGATGTACACAGTGCGGAACAATGTGATATATTGTTGTTGGACAACGATGAACCTAAGACCTATGAGGAAGCGATGGTGGGACCCGATTCCAACAAGTGGCTTGGAGCCATGAAATCCGAAATAGAATCCATGTACGACAATCAAGTTTGGAACTTGGTTGATCCACTGATGGTGTCAAAACCATTGAGTGTAAATGGGTTTTTAAGAAAAGGCCGATATGGATGGAAATGTTCACATCTATAAGGCGCGATTGGTGGCGAAAGGTTTTAAACAGATTCAAGGAGTTGATTATGATGAAACCTTCTCGCCCGTCGCAATGCTTAAATCTATTCGGATTATCCTAGCGACCGCTGCATATTTCGATTATGAGATATGGAAGATGGATGTCAAAACGGCTTTCCTAAATGGAAACCTAAGCGAGGATGTATACATGATACAACCTCGGGTTTTGTCGATCCGTAATCGCTCGAAAGATATGCAAGCTACGTAAATCCATTTATGGATTGAAGCAAGCATCTCGGAGTTGGAATATTCGTTTTGATGAAGTAATCAAAGGGTTTGGTTTAATCAAAAATGAAGAAGAGGCCTGTGTTTACAAAAAGGTCAATGGGAGCGCAATTGTATTTCTAATCTTATATGTGGATGACATATTACCGATTGGAAATGATATCCCTATGCTAGAATCCGTCAAGTCTTCATTGAAAAATAGTTTTTCGATGAAAGACTTAGGGAGGCTGCATACATATTAGGCATTCGGATCTATAGAGATAGATCCAAGAGGCTAATTGGATTAAGCCAAAGTACATACATTGACAAGGTGTTGAAAAGGTTCAACATGCATGATTCCAAGAAAGGTTTCTTGCCCATGTCACATGGCATTAATCTTAGCAAGAATCGTGCCCTCGGACACATGATGAGCGGAATAAGATGGGTATGGTTCCATATGCTTCGGATGTATGCCATGCTTTGTACACGCCCGCATGTCTCGTACGCTTTGAGTGCTACGAGCAGATACTCGAGATCCAGGTGAAGGTCACTGGATCGCCGTAAAGAATATCCTTAAGTATTTGAGAAGAACTAAGGATATGTTCCTAGTCTATGGAGGTGAAGAAGAGCTCGTTGTAAGTGGTTACACCGATGCTAGCTTCCAAACAGACAAGGATGATTATAGATCACAATGGGTTCGTGTTCTCGCCCGAACGGAGGCGCGCCATGGAAGAGTTCCAAGCGGATACCGTTGCGATTCTACAACGGAGGCCGAGTACATTGCTGCTTCGGAAGCCGCAAAGGAGGCTGTTTGGATCAAGAAATTCGTTTCGAGCTTGGTGTGATGACTAGTACGGCGGTCCAATGTCTCTCTATTGTGATAATAGTGGAGCCATTGCGCAAGCCAAGGAGCCGAGGTCACATCGAAGTCCAAACACATACTTCGGCGGTATCATCTCATCCGCGAGATAGTGGACAGAGGTGATGTCAAGATATGCAAAGTGCACACGGATCTCAACATAGCCGATCCGCCGACAAAACCTCTCCTCACCGAAGCATGAGACGCACACAAGAGCAATGGGTATTAGATACTTACATGATTGACTCTAGTGCAAGTGGGAGATTGTTAGTGATATGCCCTAGAGGCAACATGGAGATGTTGGATATCACGTCAATGTTTATGTATAAATGAATAAAGTGTTATTCGGTTCCATGAAATAGACATCTTGTATTGATCAATAAGTACGTGACTTATTTATGAGACTCTTTATGTATGAATCTATTTCTAAACGATCCTCGATCATATGTCATATTGTTGGAACAAATATGATTCTAAGATCGGCATGTTTATTGATTGATGATCATGTCTCATAGATCATGGGTATGGAGATACCAAATCAATAAACATGGACATATGTGTTGGAGAACACATTGTTGGATAGACCCACCATGAGACACTACAGAATTAATGTGCCATTAGTTGGTCTCGGGTAGTGTTGGTACAAAGTCCTTAGACCCGAGATCACCATGGATTCCAACATGTGTAGTAGCCTACTTTGGGACTACCAAACGCTATTCCGTAATCGGGTAGTTATAAAGGTAGTTTTCGGGTTTGCTATGAAACATGGAGTGGGATGTGAGTGATCAAGATGGAATTTGCCCCTCCTTTGGAGAGATATCTCTGGGCCCCTCGAGGTAATGGATTATGGAAATGCATGGCCATGCTAAGTTGATTGAGGAGTCAATCAACGGACGGATAATCCAATACGGTTCGAGTGAATGGTTAAGCTATTGAAGGGATGGCACACATCTTGCCTATAGCTTAACCGGTATCGTGAGGCAAAGGGATTTGTGTACACATTACAGGTTCGAGCCGATATTATTCTTGTATACTATGGTGTCAATATGTGCTGCTAGGCGCCGCTATTGACAGTCGGCTGAGTTAGACTCGAGCCGACGATCGGCTAAGTTAGACTATAGCCGAAACCGAGTATACCTGAACCTACAGGGTCGCACGCTTAAGGGGATAGAATAGATATTCGAGTTGGACTCGGATACGGCTCGATCGGATAGGGATCCGATCGGATAGAGTCCTATGGGCTTACGACGTGTGGGGCGGCCAACTCTATGAGATACGGATGAGATCCGATTCAAAATAGAGTCCTAATCGGCCACTAGTCCCAGTCGGCCAACTCTATATAAAGGAGGGAGGGGTGGAGAGCTGTGACACGTCAATTGCATCGCGTGCAACAGAAGTCGCCGAGATCAATCTCCACGGAAACCCTCCCCACTTTCGAGCCAAACCCTAGCCTTGCATCGCGTGCTAGCACACGGGTGTACGGCGTTCTGTCCTCGGACGTGTGGATACCGGTAGAGGCGCTGCTACGTTGCGCGCTCTTGATCGGCTGCGGTCGGGCGCATCGGAGCGAGGCGTGAGAACGCGGCCGGACGACTCGAATCGGCTGATTGGCGAATCGGCTGTCTTCGGGAATCGGCTACACTGTTCGGATCGGATTGCCCCGATTGGCTATTCCGCTGCACTCTACTCCAATCGGTAACGATCTATCGGCCCTTACTTGCAAGTCTTCCCGGTTTGCACGGTAGAAATTTTTGTTTTCGGCTAGCGTAGCTCCCGCGTAACCCTTCACTTCTCGAGATGCGAGAAGGGGTGGATTCCCCGGAAAATCATGACGAATCGGAGGCGGGAAGCCATCCTTGGAATCACGATGGATGGTAGACAGAACCGTCGCCGAATTAATGAACTATGGAACTAAAACTTGATTTGGCTAGTTGTTAGGCTTGTGAAAAGAATTGTGAAAATTGGCTTTATGCAAAAGAGCTCCGCCATTCCTTGGATAACCCTATCATATGCATCACTTCCGTGTTGACTTGCCGAGTACGGTTGGTACTCACCCTTGCTATACGCACAAACCTTCGATGGTGGGAATGAAGAGTCGGAGGATCCTTACGCTTACTACTAGGAGGGCGAAACCGATGGCGCTTACTAGGTCTTAGCCCCGGTCGTTGCTCGTGGCAACCGACATGCCGCCGCCTCTATTCCGCGCCATATCTAATTTCTGCTTTTGTGTTGTATCCGGACCATGAGGTCCCGTGTGTTGAACATTTCCTTCGGGCCTATGGTTGTAATAATTTCGTTATAAGACTATTCGTGCATGTGCACTGATTATTCAGATCTTGTATTCGTGGGTACCAACTACTCGATCCAGGGAAATGTTACTAAGAACGCGAAAGATTTCCGTTCCCAAAACGGGGTCCACCGAGCCGGTATCGAGCCATGCGACCGTAGGATAAGACCAATTGGCGCCCTACCCACGACTAGTTGGTTAAAGGGAAGTATCCCTACGTAGGACCATTTCCCAACTATTATTTCCGAAAATACAAATATATCTTTTCTATATCTGTATTTCCTTTTCTTTACCAAATGGTTTTGATGATAGCTCTCTCCCTCTAACCCTAAGTTGCCTTCAAAAGCGGATGTCGAACCATGTGGGACACCGGGAAATCACCATCCCAAGAGACGAGGGATTCGTGGCACGCTTCGATCATTGCTTGTGGTGTTTAAGATATCCGGAACCACCCACTTACCAAATCAAGAGGCATGGCTCAGAAGGATATCCAGCATGGGAAGCGGCAGTCTCCGTGGAAGCCCGCATGGGAAGTGAAACACCTTTCTGCTTTCAC